>JANJXV010001346.1:0-141789 GCA_024803745.1 Megascapheus bottae | reverse complement strand
ACACACCTCCATTGTGTGACTTCACACACTTCCATTCTATGACTTCACACACCTCCATTTTATAACTTCACACACCTACATTCTGTGACTTCACACACCTCCATTCTATGACCTCACACACCCTCATTCTATGATTTCACAGACCTCCATTCTGACTTCAAACATCCATTTCGACTTCACACATCTCTAATATATGACTTCAAACACCTCAATTCTGTGAAATCACACACCTCCATTCTATGACTTCACACACTTCCATTCTATGTTTTCACATACCTCCATGCTATGACTTCACACACCTCCATTCTGTGACTTCACACACATCCATTCTGAGTTCACACACCTCCATTCTGTGACTTCACAAACCTCCATTCTATGATTTCACACACCTCCATTCTAGGACTTCACACACCTCCATTTTATGACGTCACACACTCCATTTTGACTTCTCACACCTCCATTCTGTGACTTAACACACCCTCCATTCTATGACTTCACACACTTCCATTGTGACATCACACACCTCCTTTCTATGAGTTCACACACCTCCATTCTATGACTTCACACACCTCCATTCTGACTTCACACACCTCCATTCTATGACTTCAGAGACCTCGTATATGTGACTTCACTCACCTCCACTCTATGACTTCTCACTCCACCATTCTATGACTTCCCACACCTCCTTTCTATGACTTCACCCACCTCCATTTTATGACTTCAACACACCTCCATTCTGTGACTTCACACACCTCCATTCTATGACCTCACACACCCTCATTCTATGATTTCACACACCTCCATTCTATGACTTCACACATACATTTTGAATTCAGACACCTCCAATATATGACTTCAAACACCTCAATTCTGTCACCTCACACACCTCCATTCTATGACCTCATACCCTCCATTCTGTGACTTCCCACACCTCCATTCTGTGACTTCACACACCTCCATTCTATGACTTCACACACCTCTCTTCTGACTTCACACAACTTCATTCTATGACTTCACACACCTCTATTCTGACTTCACACACCTCCATTCCATGACTTCACACACCTCCATTCTATGAGTTCACACAACTCCATTCTTTGACTTCACACACCTCCATTTTTGATTTCACACACCTACATTCTGTGACTTCACACACCTCCATTTGTGACTTCACACACCACCATTTTGATTTCACACACCACCATCCTGTGACTTCACACACCTCCATTCTTTGACTTCACACACCTCCGTTTTGACTTCAACACACTTCCATTCTGTGACTTCACACACCTCCATTCTGAGTTCACACACCTCCATTTTGTGACTTCACAAACCTCTATTCTATGATTTCACACACCTCCATTTTAGGACGTCACACACCTCCATTTTGACTTCACACAATTTCATTCTGTGACTTCACACACCTCCATTCTATGATTTCACATACCTTCATGCGATGACTTCACACACCTCCATTCTCTGACTTCACACACCTCCATTCTGAGTTCACACACCTCCATTCTGTGACTTCCCAAACCTCTATTCTATGATTTCACACACCTCCATTCTATGACTTCACACACCTCCATTTTAGGACGTCACACACCTCCATTTTGACTTCACACACTTCCACTTTGTGACTTCACACACCTAAATTCTATGACTTCACACACTTCCATTGTGACGTCACACACCTCCATTCTATTGGTTCACACACCTACATTCTATGACTTCACACACCTTCATTCGACTCACACACCTCCATTCTGACTTCACACACCTCCATTATGTGACTTCACACACCTCCATTATATGACGTCATACAACTCCGTTCTATGACTTCACACACCTCCATTCTATGACTTCACACACCTCCATTCTGTGACTTCACTCACCTCCATTCTATGACATCACACAACTTCATTCTTACTTCACAATCATACAATCTATGACTTCACACACCTCCATTCTATGACTTCACACACCTCCATTCTTTGACTTCACACACCTCCATTCTGTGACTTCACACACCTCCATTCTGTGAAATCACACAGCTCCATTCTGTGACTTCACACACTCCATTCTCCGACTTCACACACCTCCATTCTATGACTTCACACATCCATTTTGGACTTCACACACCTCCTATATATAACTTCAAACACTTCAATCCTGTGACTTCACACACCTCCATTCTACGAAATCATACCCGTCCATTCTGTGTCTTCACACACTTCCATTCTTTGACTTCACACACCTCCATTCTGTGACTTCACCCACCTCCATCTGTGACTTCCCACACCTCCATTCTCCGACTTCACACCCCTCCAATTTGACTTCACATACTCCATTCTATGACTTCACACACCTCCATTCTGTGACTTCACACACCTCCATACTGTGACTTCACAAACCTCCATTCTATGATTTCACACACCTCCAATCTATGACTTCATAGACCTACATTTTATGACTTCACACACCTCCATTCTCTGACTTCACACACCTCCATTCTGAGTTCACACACCTCCATTCTGTGACTTCCCAAACCTCTATTCTATGATTTCACACACCTCCATTCTATGACTTCACACACCTCCATTTTAGGACGTCCACACACCTCCATTTTGACTTCACACACTTCCACTTTGTGACTTCACACACCTAAATTCTATGACTTCACACACTTCCATTGTGACGTCACACACCTCCATTCTATTGGTTCACACACCTACATTCTATGACTTCACACACCTTCATTCGACTTCACACACCTCCATTCTGACTTCACACACCTCCATTATGTGACTTCACACACCTCCATTATATGACGTCATACAACTCCGTTCTATGACTTCACACACCTCCATTCTATGACTTCACACACCTCCATTCTGTGACTTCACTCACCTCCATTCTATGACATCACACAACTTCATTCTTACTTCACAATCATACAATCTATGACTTCACACACCTCCATTCTATGACTTCACACACCTCCATTCTTTGACTTCACACACCTCCATTCTGTGACTTCACACACCTCCATTCTGTGAAATCACACAGCTCCATTCTGTGACTTCACACACCTCCATTCTCCGACTTCACACACCTCCATTCTATGACTTCACACATCCATTTTGACTTCACACACCTCCAATATATAACTTCAAACACTTCAATCCTGTGACTTCACACACCTCCATTCTAACGAAATCATACCCGTCCATTCTGTGTCTTCACACACTTCCATTCTTTGACTTCACACACCTCCATTCTGTGACTTCACCCACCTCCATTCTGTGACTTCCCACACCTCCATTCTCCGACTTCACACCCCTCCAATTTGACTTCACATACCTCCATTCTATGACTTCACACACCCTCCATTCTGTGACTTCACACACCTCCATACTGTGACTTCACAAACCTCCATTCTATGATTTCACACACCTCCAATCTATGACTTCATAGACCTACATTTTTATGACGTCCACACACCTCCATTTTAACTACACACACCTCCATTATGTGACTCCACACACCTCGCTTCTGTGACTTCACACACCTCCATTCTATGACTTCACACACCTTCATTGCATGACTTCGCACACCTCCATTCTATGACTTCACACTCTTCCATTCTATGATTTCACATACCTTCATACGATGACTTTACACACTGCCATTCCGTGACTTCACACACCTGCATTGTGAGTTCACACACCATTCTGTGACCTCACACACCTCCATTCTGCGATTACACACACCTCCATTCTGAGATGTCACACCTCCATTCTATGAATTCACACACCTCCATTCTGTGATTTCACACACCTCAATTCTCTGACTTCACACAACTCCATTCTGTGACTTCACACATCTCCATTCTGAGTTCACACACCTCCATTCTGTGACTTTACACACCTCCATTCTGTGACTTCACACACCTCCATTCTATGACTTCACACACCTCCATTCTGTGACTTCACCTACCTCCATTCTATGACTTCACAACCTCCATTCTGTGACTTCACTCACCTCCATTCTGTGACTTCTCAAACTCCATTCTATGATTTCACACACCTCCAATCTATGACTTCACACACCTCCATTCTATGACTTCACACACCTTCATTGTATGACTTCGCACACCTCCATTCTATGACTTCTCACACCTCCATTTTAGGACGTCCACACACCTCCATTTTGACTTCACACACTTCCATTCTGTGACTTCACAAACCTCTATTCTATGATTTCACACACCTCCATTCTAATGACTTCTCACACCTCCATTTTAGGACGTCACACACCTCCATTTTGACTTCACACACTTCCATTCTGTGACTTCACACAGCTCCATTCTATGACTTCACACACTTCCATTGGGACATCACACACCTCCATTCTATGAGTTCACACACCTTCATTCGACTTCACACACCTCCATTCTATGACTTCACAGACCTCGAATCTGTGACTTCACTCACCTCCAATCTATGACTTCACACTCCTCCATTCTATGACTTCCCACACCTCCTTTCTATGACTTCACACCTCCATTCTGACTGCACACACCTCCATTATGTGACTTCACACACCTCCATTATATGACGTCACACAACTCCGTTCTATGACTTCACACACCTCTATTCTATGACTTCACACACCTCCATTCTGTGACTTCACACACCTCCATTCTATGACTTCACACACCTTCATTCTTACTTCACAAACATACATTCTATGACTTCACACACCTCCATTCTTTGACTTCACACACCGCCATTCTTTGACTTCACACACCTCCATTCTGGGACTTCACACACCTCCATTCTGTGACTTCACACAGCTCCATTCTGTGACTTCACACACCTCCATTCTCCGACTTCACACACCACCATTCTATGACTTCACACATCCATTTTGACTTCACACAACTCCAATATATAACTTCAAACACCTCATTTCCTTGACTTCACACACCTCCATTCTATGAATTCATACCGGTCCATTCTGTGACTTCACACACCTCCATTCTGTGACTTCACCCACCTCCATTCTGTGACTTCCCACACCTCCATTCTCCGACTTCACACCCCTCCAATTCGACTTCACATACCTCCATTCTATGACTTCACACACCTCCATTCTGTGACTTCACAAACCTCCGTTCTATGATTTCACACACCTCCAATCTATGACTTCACACACCTACATTTTATGACGTCACACACCTCCATTTTGACTTCACACACCTCCCATTATGTGACTCCACACACCTCCCTTCTGTGACTTCACACACCTCCATTCTATGACTTCACACACTTCCATTCCATGACTTCACACACCGCCATTCCGTCCACTTCACACACCTGCATTGTGAGTACACACACCTCCAATTCTGTGACCTCACACACCTCCATTCTGCGATTTCACACACCTCAATTCTGAGATGTCACACCTCCATTCTATGAATTCACACACCTCCGTTCTGTGATTTCACACACCTCAATTCTATGACTTCACAGAACTCCATTCTGTGACTTCACACATCTCCATTCTGAGTTCACACACCTCCATTCTGTGACTTCACACACCTCCATTGTGTGACTTCACACACCTCCATTCTATGACTTCACACACCTCCATTCTGTGACTTCACAAACCTCTATTATATGATTTCACACACCTCCAATCTATGACTTCACACACCTCCATTTTATGATTTCACATACCTCCATGCTATGACTTCACACACCTCTATTCTGTGACTTCACACACCTCCATTCTATGACTTCACACACCTCCATTCTGTGACTTCACATACCTTCATTCTATGATTTCACACACCTCCATTCTATGACTTCACACACCTCCATTCTTTGACTTCACACACCTCCATTCTATGACTTCACACATCCATTTTGACTTCACACAACTCCAATATATAACTTCAAACACCTCAATTCTGTGACTTCACACACCTCAATTCTATGAATTCATACCCGTCCATTCTGTGACTTCACACATCTCCATTCTGAGTTCACACACCTCCATTCTGTGACTTCACACACCTCCATTCTGTGACTTCACACACCTCAATTCTATGAATTCATACCCGTCCATTCTGTGACTTCACCCACCTCAATTCTGTGACTTCCCACAACTCCATTCTCCGACTTCACACCCCTCCAATTTGACTTCACATACCTCCATTCTATGACTTCACACACCTCCATTCTGTGACTTCACAAGCCTCCATTCTATGATTTCACACACCTCCAATCTATGACTTCACACACCTAAATTTTTGACGTCACACACCTCCATTTTGGACTTCACATACCTCCATTCTATGACTTCACACACCTCCATTCTGTGACTTCACACACCTCCATTCTATGACTTCACACACCTCAATTCTGTGACTTCACAAACCTCTATTCTATGATTTCACACACCTCCATTCTATGACTTCTCACACCTCCATTTTAGGACGTCACACACCTCCATTTTGACTTCACACACTTCCATTCTGTGACTTCACACAGCTCCATTCTATGACTTCACACACTTCCATTGGGACATCACACACCTCCATTCTATGAGTTCACACACCCTTCATTCGACTTCACACACCTCCATTCTATGACTTCACAGACCTCGAATCTGTGACTTCACTCACCTGCAATCTATGACTTCACACTCCTCCATTCTATGACTTCCCACAGCTCCTTTCTATGACTTCACACCTCCATTCTGACTGCACACACCTCCATTATGTGACTTCACACACCTCCATTATATGACGTCACACAACTCCGTTCTATGACTTCACACACCTCTATTCTATGACTTCACACACCTCCATTCTGTGACTTCACACACCTCCATTCTATGACTTCACACACCTTCATTCTTACTTCACAAACATACATTCTATGACTTCACACACCTCCATTCTTTGACTTCACACACCGCCATTCTTTGACTTCACACACCTCCATTCTGGGACTTCACACACCTCCATTCTGTGACTTCCCACAGCTCCATTCTGTGACTTCACACACCTCCATTCCCCGACTTCACACACCTCCATTCTATGACTTCACACATCCATTTTGACTTCACACAACTCCAATATATAACTTCAAACATCTCAATTCTTTGACTTCACACACCTCCATTCTATGAATTCATACCGGTCCATTCTGTGACTTCACACACCTCCATTCTTTAACTTCACACACCTCCATTCTGTGACTTCACCCACCTCCATTCTGTGACTTCCCACACCTCCATTCTCCGACTTCACACCCCTCCAATTTGACTTCACATACCTCCATTCTATGACTTCACACACCTCCATTCTGTGACTTCAGAAACCTCCATTCTATGATTTCACACACCCTCCAATCTATGACTTCACACACCTAAATTTTTGACGTCACACACCTCCATTTTGACTTCACATACCTCCATTCTATGACTTCACACACCTCCATTCTGTGACCTTCACACACCTCCATTCTATGACTTCTCACACCTCCATTTTAGGACGTCACACACCTCCATTTTGACTTCACACACTTCCATTCTGTGACTTCACACAGCTCCATTCTATGACTTCACACACTTCCATTGGGACATCACACACCTCCATTCTATGAGTTCACACACCTTCATTCGACTTCACACAAGTCCATTCTGTGACTTCCCACACCTCCATTCTCCGACTTCACACCCCTCCAATTTGACGTCACATACCTCCATTCTATGACTTCACACACCTCCATTCTGTGACTTCACAAACCTCCATTCTATGATTTCACACACCTCCAATCTATGACTTCACACACCTACATTTTATGACGTCACACACCTCCATTTTGACTTCACACACCTCCATTATATGACTCCACACACCTCCATTCTATGACTTCACTCATTTCCATTCTATGACTTTACACACCTTCATTCTGTGACTTCACAAACCTCCATTCTGAGTCACACACCTCCATTCTGTGACTTCACACACCTCCATTCTGTGACTTCACACACCTCCAATGTGTGACTTCACACACTTCCATTCTATGACTTCACACACCTCCATTTTATGACTTCACACATCTCCATTCTGTGACTTCACACACCTCCATTCTATGACCTCACACACCCTCACTCTGTGATTTCACACACCTCCATTCTATGAATTCACACATCCATTTTGAATTCACAGACCTCCAATATATGACTTCAAACACCTCAATTCTGTAACTTCACACACCTCCATTCTATGACTTAATACCCGTCCATTCTGTGACCTCACACACCTCCATTCTATGACTTCACACACTTCCATTCTAAGACTTCACACACTTCCATTCTATGACTTCACACACCTACATTCTGTGACTTTACACACCTCCATTCTGAGTTCACACACCTCCATTCTGTGACTTCACACACCTCCATTCTATGACTTCACACCTCCATTCTGACTTCACACACCTCCATTCTGTGACATCACACACCTCCATTCTATGACTTCACACACTTCCATTCTATGACTTCACACACCTCCATTGTGTGACTTCACACACTTCCATTCTATGACTTCACACACCTCCATTTTATAACTTCACACACCTACATTCTGTGACTTCACACACCTCCATTCTATGACCTCACACACCCTCATTCTATGATTTCACAGACCTCCATTCTGACTTCAAACATCCATTTCGACTTCACACATCTCTAATATATGACTTCAAACACCTCAATTCTGTGAAATCACACACCTCCATTCTATGACTTCACACACTTCCATTCTATGTTTTCACATACCTCCATGCTATGACTTCACACACCTCCATTCTGTGACTTCACACACATCCATTCTGAGTTCACACACCTCCATTCTGTGACTTCACAAACCTCCATTCTATGATTTCACACACCTCCATTCTAGGACTTCACACACCTCCATTTTATGACGTCACACACCTCCATTTTGACTTCTCACACCTCCATTCTGTGACTTAACACACCTCCATTCTATGACTTCACACACTTCCATTGTGACATCACACACCTCCTTTCTATGAGTTCACACACCTCCATTCTATGACTTCACACACCTCCATTCTGACTTCACACACCTCCATTCTATGACTTCAGAGACCTCGAATATGTGACTTCACTCACCTCCACTCTATGACTTCTCACTCCACCATTCTATGACTTCCCACACCTCCTTTCTATGACTTCACCCACCTCCATTTTATGACTTCACACACCTCCATTCTGTGACTTCACACACCTCCATTCTATGACCTCACACACCCTCATTCTATGATTTCACACACCTCCATTCTATGACTTCACACATACATTTTGAATTCAGACACCTCCAATATATGACTTCAAACACCTCAATTCTGTCACCTCACACACCTCCATTCTATGACCTCATACCCTCCATTCTGTGACTTCCCACACCTCCATTCTGTGACTTCACACACCTCCATTCTATGACTTCACACACCTCTCTTCTGACTTCACACAACTTCATTCTATGACTTCACACACCTCTATTCTGACTTCACACACCTCCATTCCATGACTTCACACACCTCCATTCTATGAGTTCACACAACTCCATTCTTTGACTTCACACACCTCCATTTTGATTTCACACACCTACATTCTGTGACTTCACACACCTCCATTTGTGACTTCACACACCACCATTTTGATTTCACACACCACCATCCTGTGACTTCACACACCTCCATTCTTTGACTTCACACACCTCCGTTTTGACTTCACACACTTCCATTCTGTGACTTCACACACCTCCATTCTGAGTTCACACACCTCCATTTTGTGACTTCACAAACCTCTATTCTATGATTTCACACACCTCCATTTTAGGACGTCACACACCTCCATTTTGACTTCACACAATTTCATTCTGTGACTTCACACACCTCCATTCTATGATTTCACATACCTTCATGCGATGACTTCACACACCTCCATTCTCTGACTTCACACACCTCCATTCTGAGTTCACACACCTCCATTCTGTGACTTCCCAAACCTCTATTCTATGATTTCACACACCTCCATTCTATGACTTCACACACCTCCATTTTAGGACGTCACACACCTCCATTTTGACTTCACACACTTCCACTTTGTGACTTCACACACCTAAATTCTATGACTTCACACACTTCCATTGTGACGTCACACACCTCCATTCTATTGGTTCACACACCTACATTCTATGACTTCACACACCTTCATTCGACTTCACACACCTCCATTCTGACTTCACACACCTCCATTATGTGACTTCACACACCTCCATTATATGACGTCATACAACTCCGTTCTATGACTTCACACACCCTCCATTCTATGACTTACACACCTCCATTCTGTGACTTCACTCACCTCCATTCTATGACATCACACAACTTCATTCTTACTTCACAATCATACAATCTATGACTTCACACACCTCCATTCTATGACTTCACACACCTCCATTCTTTGACTTCACACACCTCCATTCTGTGACTTCACACACCTCCATTCTGTGAAATCACACAGCTCCATTCTGTGACTTCACACACCTCCATTCTCCGACTTCACACACCTCCATTCTATGACTTCACACATCCATTTTGACTTCACACACCTCCAATATATAACTTCAAACACTTCAATCCTGTGACTTCACACACCTCCATTCTACGAAATCATACCCGTCCATTCTGTGTCTTCACACACTTCCATTCTTTGACTTCACACACCTCCATTCTGTGACTTCACCCACCTCCATTCTGTGACTTCCCACACCTCCATTCTCCGACTTCACACCCCTCCAATTTGACTTCACATACCTCCATTCTATGACTTCACACACCTCCATTCTGTGACTTCACACACCTCCATACTGTGACTTCACAAACCTCCATTCTATGATTTCACACACCTCCAATCTATGACTTCATAGACCTACATTTTATGACTTCACACACCTCCATTCTCTGACTTCACACACCTCCATTCTGAGTTCACACACCTCCATTCTGTGACTTCCCAAACCTCTATTCTATGATTTCACACACCTCCATTCTATGACTTCACACACCTCCATTTTAGGACGTCACACACCTCCATTTTGACTTCACACACTTCCACTTTGTGACTTCACACACCTAAATTCTATGACTTCACACACTTCCATTGTGACGTCACACACCTCCATTCTATTGGTTCACACACCTACATTCTATGACTTCACACACCTTCATTCGACTTCACACACCTCCATTCTGACTTCACACACCTCCATTATGTGACTTCACACACCTCCATTATATGACGTCATACAACTCCGTTCTATGACTTCACACACCTCCATTCTATGACTTCACACACCTCCATTCTGTGACTTCACTCACCTCCATTCTATGACATCACACAACTTCATTCTTACTTCACAATCATACAATCTATGACTTCACACACCTCCATTCTATGACTTCACACACCTCCATTCTTTGACTTCACACACCTCCATTCTGTGACTTCACACACCTCCATTCTGTGAAATCACACAGCTCCATTCTGTGACTTCACACACCTCCATTCTCCGATTTCACACACCTCCATTCTATGACTTCACACATCCATTTTGACTTCACACACCTCCAATATATAACTTCAAACACTTCAATCCTGTGACTTCACACACCTCCATTCTACGAAATCATACCCGTCCATTCTGTGTCTTCACACACTTCCATTCTTTGACTTCACACACCTCCATTCTGTGACTTCACCCACCTCCATTCTGTGACTTCCCACACCTCCATTCTCCGACTTCACACCCCTCCAATTTGACTTCACATACCTCCATTCTATGACTTCACACACCTCCATTCTGTGACTTCACACACCTCCATACTGTGACTTCACAAACCTCCATTCTATGATTTCACACACCTCCAATCTATGACTTCATAGACCTACATTTTATGACGTCACACACCTCCATTTTAACTACACACACCTCCATTATGTGACTCCACACACCTCGCTTCTGTGACTTCACACACCTCCATTCTATGACTTCACACACCTTCATTGCATGACTTCGCACACCTCCATTCTATGACTTCACACTCTTCCATTCTATGATTTCACATACCTTCATACGATGACTTTACACACTGCCATTCCGTGACTTCACACACCTGCATTGTGAGTTCACACACCATTCTGTGACCTCACACACCTCCATTCTGCGATTTCACACACCTCCATTCTGAGATGTCACACCTCCATTCTATGAATTCACACACCTCCATTCTGTGATTTCACACACCTCAATTCTCTGACTTCACACAACTCCATTCTGTGACTTCACACATCTCCATTCTGAGTTCACACACCTCCATTCTGTGACTTTACACACCTCCATTCTGTGACTTCACACACCTCCATTCTATGACTTCACACACCTCCATTCTGTGACTTCACCTACCTCCATTCTATGACTTCACAAACCTCCATTCTGTGACTTCACTCACCTCCATTCTGTGACTTCTCAAACCTCCATTCTATGATTTCACACACCTCCAATCTATGACTTCACACACCTCCATTCTATGACTTCACACACCTTCATTGTATGACTTCGCACACCTCCATTCTATGACTTCTCACACCTCCATTTTAGGACGTCACACACCTCCATTTTGACTTCACACACTTCCATTCTGTGACTTCACAAACCTCTATTCTATGATTTCACACACCTCCATTCTATGACTTCTCACACCTCCATTTTAGGACGTCACACACCTCCATTTTGACTTCACACACTTCCATTCTGTGACTTCACACAGCTCCATTCTATGACTTCACACACTTCCATTGGGACATCACACACCTCCATTCTATGAGTTCACACACCTTCATTCGACTTCACACACCTCCATTCTATGACTTCACAGACCTCGAATCTGTGACTTCACTCACCTCCAATCTATGACTTCACACTACTCCATTCTATGACTTCCCACACCTCCTTTCTATGACTTCACACCTCCATTCTGACTGCACACACCTCCATTATGTGACTTCACACACCTCCATTATATGACGTCACACAACTCCGTTCTATGACTTCACACACCTCTATTCTATGACTTCACACACCTCCATTCTGTGACTTCACACACCTCCATTCTATGACTTCACACACCTTCATTCTTACTTCACAAACATACATTCTATGACTTCACACACCTCCATTCTTTGACTTCACACACCGCCATTCTTTGACTTCACACACCTCCATTCTGGGACTTCACACACCTCCATTCTGTGACTTCACACAGCTCCATTCTGTGACTTCACACACCTCCATTCTCCGACTTCACACACCACCATTCTATGACTTCACACATCCATTTTGACTTCACACAACTCCAATATATAACTTCAAACACCTCAATTCCTTGACTTCACACACCTCCATTCTATGAATTCATACCGGTCCATTCTGTGACTTCACACACCTCCATTCTGTGACTTCACCCACCTCCATTCTGTGACTTCCCACACCTCCATTCTCCGACTTCACACCCCTCCAATTCGACTTCACATACCTCCATTCTATGACTTCACACACCTCCATTCTGTGACTTCACAAACCTCCGTTCTATGATTTCACACACCTCCAATCTATGACTTCACACACCTACATTTTATGACGTCACACACCTCCATTTTGACTTCACACACCTCCATTATGTGACTCCACACACCTCCCTTCTGTGACTTCACACACCTCCATTCTATGACTTCACACACTTCCATTCCATGACTTCACACACCGCCATTCCGTCACTTCACACACCTGCATTGTGAGTTCACACACCTCCATTCTGTGACCTCACACACCTCCATTCTGCGATTTCACACACCTCAATTCTGAGATGTCACACCTCCATTCTATGAATTCACACACCTCCGTTCTGTGATTTCACACACCTCAATTCTATGACTTCACAGAACTCCATTCTGTGACTTCACACATCTCCATTCTGAGTTCACACACCTCCATTCTGTGACTTCACACACCTCCATTGTGTGACTTCACACACCTCCATTCTATGACTTCACACACCTCCATTCTGTGACTTCACAAACCTCTATTATATGATTTCACACACCTCCAATCTATGACTTCACACACCTCCATTTTATGATTTCACATACCTCCATGCTATGACTTCACACACCTCTATTCTGTGACTTCACACACCTCCATTCTATGACTTCACACACCTCCATTCTGTGACTTCACATACCTTCATTCTATGATTTCACACACCTCCATTCTATGACTTCACACACCTCCATTCTTTGACTTCACACACCTCCATTCTATGACTTCACACATCCATTTTGACTTCACACAACTCCAATATATAACTTCAAACACCTCAATTCTGTGACTTCACACACCTCAATTCTATGAATTCATACCCGTCCATTCTGTGACTTCACACATCTCCATTCTGAGTTCACACACCTCCATTCTGTGACTTCACACACCTCCATTCTGTGACTTCACACACCTCAATTCTATGAATTCATACCCGTCCATTCTGTGACTTCACCCACCTCAATTCTGTGACTTCCCACAACTCCATTCTCCTACTTCACACCCCTCCAATTTGACTTCACATACCTCCATTCTATGACTTCACACACCTCCATTCTGTGACTTCACAAGCCTCCATTCTATGATTTCACACACCTCCAATCTATGACTTCACACACCTAAATTTTTGACGTCACACACCTCCATTTTGACTTCACATACCTCCATTCTATGACTTCACACACCTCCATTCTGTGACTTCACACACCTCCATTCTATGACTTCACACACCTCAATTCTGTGACTTCACAAACCTCTATTCTATGATTTCACACACCTCCATTCTATGACTTCTCACACCTCCATTTTAGGACGTCACACACCTCCATTTTGACTTCACACACTTCCATTCTGTGACTTCACACAGCTCCATTCTATGACTTCACACACTTCCATTGGGACATCACACACCTCCATTCTATGAGTTCACACACCTTCATTCGACTTCACACACCTCCATTCTATGACTTCACAGACCTCGAATCTGTGACTTCACTCACCTCCAATCTATGACTTCACACTCCTCCATTCTATGACTTCCCACAGCTCCTTTCTATGACTTCACACCTCCATTCTGACTGCACACACCTCCATTATGTGACTTCACACACCTCCATTATATGACGTCACACAACTCCGTTCTATGACTTCACACACCTCTATTCTATGACTTCACACACCTCCATTCTGTGACTTCACACACCTCCATTCTATGACTTCACACACCTTCATTCTTACTTCACAAACATACATTCTATGACTTCACACACCTCCATTCTTTGACTTCACACACCGCCATTCTTTGACTTCACACACCTCCATTCTGGGACTTCACACACCTCCATTCTGTGACTTCCCACAGCTCCATTCTGTGACTTCACACACCTCCATTCCCCGACTTCACACACCTCCATTCTATGACTTCACACATCCATTTTGACTTCACACAACTCCAATATATAACTTCAAACATCTCAATTCTTTGACTTCACACACCTCCATTCTATGAATTCATACCGGTCCATTCTGTGACTTCACACACCTCCATTCTTTAACTTCACACACCTCCATTCTGTGACTTCACCCACCTCCATTCTGTGACTTCCCACACCTCCATTCTCCGACTTCACACCCCTCCAATTTGACTTCACATACCTCCATTCTATGACTTCACACACCTCCATTCTGTGACTTCAGAAACCTCCATTCTATGATTTCACACACCTCCAATCTATGACTTCACACACCTAAATTTTTGACGTCACACACCTCCATTTTGACTTCACATACCTCCATTCTATGACTTCACACACCTCCATTCTGTGACTTCACACACCTCCATTCTATGACTTCGCACACCTCAATTCAGTGACTTCACAAACCTCTATTCTATGATTTCACACACATCCATTCTATGACTTCTCACACCTCCATTTTAGGACGTCACACACCTCCATTTTGACTTCACACACTTCCATTCTGTGACTTCACACAGCTCCATTCTATGACTTCACACACTTCCATTGGGACATCAGACACCTCCATTCTATGAGTTCACACACCTTCATTCGACTTCACACACCTCCATTCTGTGACTTCCCACACCTCCATTCTCCGACTTCACACCCCTCCAATTTGACGTCACATACCTCCATTCTATGACTTCACACACCTCCATTCTGCGATTTCACAAACCTCCATTCTATGATTTCACACACCTCCAATCTATGACTTCACACACCTACATTTTATGACGTCACACACCTCCATTTTGACTTCACACACCTCCATTATATGACTCCACACACCTCCATTCTATGACTTCACTCATTTCCATTCTATGACTTTACACAACTTCATTCTGTGACTTCACAAACCTCCATTCTGAGTCACACACCTCCATTCTGTGACTTCACACACCTACATTGTGTGACTTCACACACTTCCATTCTATGACTTCACACACCTCCATTTTATGACTTCACACATCTCCATTCTGTGACTTCACACACCTCCATTCTATGACCTCACACACCCTCACTCTGTGATTTCACACACCTCCATTCTATGAATTCACACATCCATTTTGAATTCACAGACCTCCAATATATGACTTCAAACACCTCAGTTCTGTAACTTCACACACCTCCATTCTATGACTTAATACCGTCCATTCTGTGACCTCACACACCTCCATTCTATGACTTCACACACATCCATTCTAAGACTTCACACACTTCCATTCTATGACTTCACACACCTACATTCTATGACTTAATACCGTCCATTCTGTGACCTCACACACCTCCATTCTATGACTTCACACACATCCATTCTAAGACTTCACACACTTCCATTCTATGACTTCACACACCTCCATTCTGTGACATCACACACCTCCATTCTATGACTTCACACACTTCCATTCTATGACTTCACACACCTCCATTGTGTGACTTCACACACTTCCATTCTATGACTTCACACACCTCCATTTTATAACTTCACACACCTCCATTCTGTGACTTCACACACCTCCATTCTATGACCTCACACACCCTCATTCTATGATTTCACAGACCTCCATTCTATGACTTCAAACATCCATTTTGACTTCACACACCTCTAATATATGACTTCAAACACCTCAGTTCTGTGAATTCACACACCTCCATTCTATGACTTCACACACTTCCATTCTATGTTTTCACATACCTCCATGCTATGACTTCACACACCTCCATTCTGTGACTTCAAACACATCCATTCTGAGTTCACACACCTCCATTCTGTGACTTCACAAACCTCCATTCTATGATTTCACACACCTCCATTTTATGACGTCACACACCTCCATTTTGACTTCTCACACCTCCATTCTGTGACTTAACACACCTCCATTCTATGACTTCACACACTTCCATTGTGACATCACACACCTCCATTCTATGTGTTCACACACCTCCATTCTATGACTTCACACACCTCCATTCTGACTTCACACACCTCCATTCTATGGCTTCAGAGACCTCGAATATGTGACTTCACTCACCTCCACTCTATGACTTCTCACTCCACCATTCTATGACTTCCCACACCTCCTTTCTATGACTTCACCCACCTCCATTTAATGACTTCACACACCTCCATTCTGTGACTTCACACACCTCCATTCTATGACCTCACACACCCTCATTCTATGATTTCACACACCTCCATTCTATGACTTCACACATACATTTTGAATTCAGACACCTCCAATATATGACTTCAAACACCTCAATTCTGTCACCTCACACACCTCCATTCTATGACCTCATACCCTCCATTCTGTGACTTCCCACACCTCCATTCTGTGACTTCACACACCTCCATTCTATGACTTCACACACCTCTCTTCTGACTTCACACAACTTCATTCTATGACTTCATACACCTCTATTCTGACTTCACACACCTCCATTCTATGACTTCACACACCTCCATTATGACTTCACACACCTCCATTCTATGACTTTGCACACCTCTATTCTGACTTCACACACCTCCATTCTGTGACTTCACACACCTCCCTTCGATGACTTCACACACCTACATTCTTTGACTTCACACACAACCATTTTGACTTCACACCTCCATTCTGTGACTTCACACACTTACATTTGTGTCTTCTCAAACCACCTTTTTGACTTCACACATCTCCATTCTGTGACTTCACACACCTCCATTCTGTGACTTCACACACCTCCATTCTGTGATTTCACACACCTCCCTTCCGTGACATCACCCACCTCCATTCTATGACTTCACACACCTCCATTCTATGACTTCACACACTTCCATTCTATGACTTCACACACCTCCATTCTATGACTTCACACACCTCCATTCTATGACTTCCCACACCTGCATTCTGACTTCACACACCTCCATTGTATGACTTCACACATCTTCTTTCTGTAACTTCCCACACTTCCAATGTTTGACTTCACAAACCTCCATTCCATGACTTCACACACCTCCATTCTGTGAGTTCACACACCTCCATTCTTTGACTTCACACACCTCCATTTTGATTTCACACACCTACATTCTGTGACTTAACACACCTCCATTTGTGACTTCACACACCACCATTTTGATTTCACACACCACCATCCTGTGACTTCACACACCTCCATTCTTTGACTTCACACACCTCCGTTTTGACTTCACACACTTCCATTCTGTGACTTCACACACCTCCATTCTGAGTTCACACACCTCCATTTTGTGACTTCACAAACCTCTATTCTATGATTTCACACACCTCCATTTTAGGACGTCACACACCTCCATTTTGACTTCCCACAATTTCATTCTGTGACTTCACACACCTCCATTCTATGATTTCACATACCTTCATGCGATGACTTCACACACCTCCATTCTCTGACTTCACACACCTCCATTCTGAGTTCACACACCTCCATTCTGTGACTTCCCAAACCTCTATTCTATGATTTCACACACCTCCATTCTATGACTTCACACACCTCCATTTTAGGACGTCACACACCTCCATTTTGACTTCACACACTTCCACTTTGTGACTTCACACACCTAAATTCTATGACTTCACACACTTCCATTGTGACGTCACACACCTCCATTCTATTGGTTCACACACCTACATTCTATGACTTCACACACCTTCATTCGACTTCACACACCTCCATTCTGACTTCACACACCTCCATTATGTGACTTCACACACCTCCATTATATGACGTCATGCAACTCCGTTCTATGACTTCACACACCTCCATTCTATGACTTCACACACCTCCATTCTGTGACTTCACACACCTCCATTCTATGACATCACATAACTTCATTCTTACTTCACAAACATACATTCTATGACTTCACACACCTCCATTCTATGACTTCACACACCTCCATTCTTTGACTTCACACACCTCCATTCTGTGACTTCACACACCTCCATTCTGTGAAATCACACAGCTCCATTCTGTGACTTCACACACCTCCATTCTCCGACTTCACACACCTCCATTCTATGACTTCACACATCCATTTTGACTTCACACACCTCCAATATATAACTTCAAACACTTCAATTCTGTGACTTCACACACCTCCATTCTATGAAATCATACCCGTCCATTCTGTGTCTTCACACACTTCCCCTCTTTGACTTCACACACCACCATTCTGTGACTTCACCCACCTCCATTCTGTGACTTCCCACACCTCCATTCTCCGACTTCACACCCCTCCAATTTGACTTCACATACCTCCATTCTATGACTTCACACACCTCCATTCTGTGACTTCACACACCTCCATACTGTGACTTCACAAACCTCCATTCTATTATTTCACACACCTCCAATCTATGACTTCATAGACCTACATTTTATGACGTCACACACCTCCATTTTAACTTCACACACCTCCATTATGTGACTCCACACACCTCGCTTCTGTGACTTCACACCCCTCCATTCTATGACTTCACACACCTTCATTGTATGACTTCGCACACCTCCATTCTATGACTTCACACTCTTCCATTCTATGATTTCACATACCTTCATACGATGACTTCACACACCGCCATTCCGTGACTTCACACACCTGCATTGTGAGTTCACACACCATTCTGTGACCTCACACACCTCCATTCTGCGATTTCACACACCTCCATTCTGAGATGTCACACCTCCATTCTATGAATTCACACACCTCCATTCTGTGATTTCACACACCTCAATTCTCTGACTTCACACAACTCCATTCTGTGACTTCACACATCTCCATTCTGAGTTCACACACCTCCATTCTGTGACTTTACACACCTCCATTCTGTGACTTCACACACCTCCATTCTATGACTTCACACACCTCCATTCTGTGACTTCACCTACCTCCATTCTATGACTTCACAAACCTCCATTCTGTGACTTCACTCACCTCCATTCTGTGACTTCACAAACCTCCACTCTTTGATTTCACACACCTCCAATCTATGACTTCACACACCTCCATTTTATGACGTCACACACCTCCATTTTGACTTCTCACACCTCCATTATGTGACTTCACACACCTCTCTTCTGTGACTTCACACACCTCCATTCTATGACTTCACACACCTTCATTGTATGACTTCGCACACCTCCATTCTATGACTTCTCACACCTCCATTTTAGGACGTCACACACCTCCATTTTGACTTCACACACTTCCATTCTGTGACTTCACAAACCTCTATTCTATGATTTCACACACCTCCATTCTATGACTTCTCACACCTCCATTTTAGAACGTCACACACCTCCATTTTGACTTCACACACTTCCATTCTGTGACTTCACACAGCTCCATTCTATGACTTCACACACTTCCATTGGGACATCACACACCTCCATTCTATGAGTTCACACACCTTCATTCGACTTCACACACCTCCATTCTATGACTTCACAGATCTCGAATCTGTGACTTCACTCACCTGCAATCTATGACTTCACACTCCTCCATTCTATGACTTCCCACAGCTCCTTTCTATGATTTCACACCTCCATTCTGACTGCACACACCTCTATTATGTGACTTCACACACCTCCATTATATGACGTCACACAACTCCGTTCTATGACTTCACACACCTCTATTCTATGACTTCACACACCTCCATTCTGTGACTTCACACACCTCCATTCTATGACTTCACACACCTTCATTCTTACTTCACAAACATACATTCTATGACTTCACACACCTCCATTCTTTGACTTCACACACCGACATTCTTTGACTTCACACACCTCCATTCTGGGACTTCACATACCTCCATTCTGGGACTTCACACACCTCCATTCTGTGACTTCACACAGCTCCATTCTGTGACTTCACACACCTCCATTCTATGACTTCAAACACCTCCATTATGACTTCACACACCTCCATTCTATGACTTTGCACACCTCTATTCTGACTTCACACACCTCCATTCTGTGACTTCACACACCTCCCTTCGATGACTTCACACACCTACATTCTTTGACTTCACACACACCATTTTGACTTCACACCTCCATTCTGTGACTTCACACACTTACATTTGTGACTTCTCACACCACCTTTTTGACTTCACACATCTCCATTCTGTGACTTCACACACCTCCATTCTGTGACTTCACACACCTCCATTCTGTGATTTCACACACCTCCCTTCCGTGACATCACCAACCTCCATTCTATGACTTCACACACCTCCATTCTATGACTTCACACACTTCCATTCTATGACTTCACACACCTCCATTCTATGACTTCACACACCTCCATTCTATGACTTCCCACACCTGCATTCTGACTTCACACACCTCCATTGTATGACTTCACACATCTTCTTTCTGTAACTTCCCACACTTCCAATGTTTGACTTCACAAACCTCCATTCCATGACTTCACACACCCCCATTCTGTGAGTTCACACACCTCCATTCTTTGACTTCACAGACCTCCATTTTGACTTCACACACCTACATTCTGTGACTTCACACACCTCCATTTGTGACTTCACACACCACCATTTTGATTTCACACACCACCATCCTGTGACTTCACACACCTCCATTCTTTGACTTCACACACCTCCGTTTTGACTTCACACACTTCCATTCTGTGACTTCACACACCTCCATTCTGAGTTCACACACCTCCATTTTGTGACTTCACAAACCTCTATTCTATGATTTCACACACCTCCATTTTAGGACGTCACACACCTCCATTTTGACTTCACACAATTTCATTCTGTGACTTCACACACCTCCATTCTATGATTTCACATACCTTCATGCGATGACTTCACACACCTCCATTCTCTGACTTCACACACCTCCATTCTGAGTTCACACACCTCCATTCTGTGACTTCCCAAACCTCTATTCTATGATTTCACACAGCTCCATTCTATGACTTCACACACCTCCATTTTAGGACGTCACACACCTCCATTTTGACTTCACACACTTCCACTTTGTGACTTCACACACCTAAATTCTATGACTTCACACACTTCCATTGTGACGTCACACACCTACATTCTATTGGTTCACACACCTACATTCTATGACTTCACACACCTTCATTCGACTTCCCACACCGACATTCTGACTTCACACACCTCCATTATGTGACTTCACACACCTCCATTATATGACGTCATACAACTCCGTTCTATGACTTCACACACCTCCATTCTATGACTTCACACACCTCCATTCTGTGACTTCACACACCTCCATTCTATGACATCACACAACTTCATTCTTACTTCACAAACATACATTCTATGACTTCACACACCTCCATTCTATGACTTCACACACCTTCATTGTATGACTTCGCACACCTCCATTCTATGACTTCTCACACCTCCATTTTAGGACGTCACACACCTCCATTTTGACTTCACACACTTCCATTCTGTGACTTCACAAACCTCTATTCTATGATTTCACACACCTCCATTCTATGACTTCTCTCACCTCCATTTTAGGACGTCACACACCTCCATTTTGACTTCACACACTTCCATTCTGTGACTTCACACAGCTCCATTCTATGGCTTCACACACTTCCATTGGGACGTCACACACCTCCATTCTATGAGTTCACACACCTTCATTCGACTTCACACACCTCGATTCTATGACTTCACAGACCTCGAATCTGTGACTTCACTCACCTCCAATCTATGACTTCACACTCCTCCATTCTATGACTTCCCACAGCTCCTTTCTATGACTTCACACCTCCATTCTGACTGCACACACCTCCATTATGTGACTTCACACACCTCCATTATATGACGTCACACAACTCCGTTCTATGACTTCACACACCTCTATTCTATGACTTCACACACCTCCATTCTGTGACTTCACACACCTCCATTCTATGACTTCACACACCTTCATTCTTACTTCACAAACATACATTCTATGACTTCACACACCTCCATTCTTTGACTTCACACACCTCCATTCTTTGACTTCACACACCTCCATTCTGTGACTTCACACACCTCCATTCTGTGACTTCACACAGCTCCATTCTGTGACTTCAAATACCTCAATTCTCCGACTTCACACACCTCCATTCTATGACTTCACACACCTCCATTATGACTTCACACACCTCCATTCTGTGACTTCACAAACCTCCATTCTATGATTTCACACACCTCCAATCTATGACTTCACACACCTAAATTTTTGACGTCACACACCTCCATTTTGACTTCACATACCTCCATTCTATGACTTCACACACCTCCATTCTGTGACTTCACACACCTCCATTCTATGACTTCGCACACCTCAATTCTGTGACTTCACAAACCTCTATTCTATGATTTCACACACATCCATTCTATGACTTCTCACACCTCCATTTTAGGACGTCACACACCTCCATTTTGACTTCACACACTTCCATTCTGTGACTTCACACAGCTCCATTCTATGACTTCACACACTTCCATTGGTACATCACACACCTCCATTCTATGAGTTCACACACCTTCATTCGACTTCACACACCTCCATTCTGTGACTTCCCACACCTCCATTCTCCGACTTCACACCCCTCCAATTTGACGTCACATACCTCCATTCTATGACTTCACACACCTCCATTCTGTGACTTCACAAACCTCCATTCTATGATTTCACACACCTCCAATCTATGACTTCACACACCTACATTTTATGACGTCACACACCTCCATTTTGACTTCACACACCTCCATTATATGACTCCACACACCTCCATTCTATGACTTCACTCATTTCCATTCTATGACTTTACACAACTTCATTCTGTGACTTCACAAACCTCCATTCTGAGTCACACACCTCCATTCTGTGACTTCACACACCTCCATTCTGTGACTTCACACACCTCCATTGTGTGACTTCACACACTTCCATTCTATGACTTCACACACCTCCATTTTATGACTTCACACATCTCCATTCTGTGACTTCACACACCTCCATTCTATGACCTCACACACCCTCACTCTGTGATTTCACACACCTCCATTCTATGAATTCACACATCCATTTTGAATTCACAGACCTCCAATATATGACTTCAAACACCTCAGTTCTGTAACTTCACACACCTCCATTCTATGACTTAATACCGTCCATTCTGTGACCTCACACACCTCCATTCTATGACTTCACACACTTCCATTTTAAGACTTCACACACTTCCATTCTATGACTTCACACACCTACATTCTGTGACTTTACACACCTCCATTCTGAGTTCACACACCTCCATTCTGTGACTTCACACACCTCCATTCTATGACTTCACACACCTCCATTCTGACTTCACACACCTCCATTCTGTGACATCACACACCTCCATTCTATGACTTCACACACTTCCATTCTATGACTTCACACACCTCCATTGTGTGATTTCACACACTTCCATTCTATGACTTCACACACCTCCATTTTATAACTTCACACACCTCCATTCTGTGACTTCACACACCTCCATTCTATGACCTCACACACCCTCATTCTATGATTTCACAGACCTCCATTCTATGACTTCAAACATCCATTTTGACTTCACACACCTCTAATATATGACTTCAAACACCTCAATTCTGTGAATTCACACACCTCCATTCTATGACTTCACACACTTCCATTCTATGTTTTCACATACCTCCATGCTATGACTTCACACACCTCCATTCTGTGACTTCAAACACATCCATTCTGAGTTCACACACCTCCATTCTGTGACTTCACAAACCTCCATTCTATGATTTCACACACCTCCATTTTATGACGTCACACACCTCCATTTTGACTTCTCACACCTCCATTCTGTGACTTAACACACCTCCATTCTATGACTTCACACACTTCCATTGTGACATCACACACCTCCATTCTATGTGTTCACACACCTCCATTCTATGACTTCACACACCTCCATTCTGACTTCACACACCTCCATTCTATGGCTTCAGAGACCTCGAATATGTGACTTCACTCACCTCCACTCTATGACTTCTCACTCCACCATTCTATGACTTCCCACACCTCCTTTCTATGACTTCACCCACCTCCATTTAATGACTTCACACACCTCCATTCTGTGACTTCACACACCTCCATTCTATGACCTCACACACCCTCATTCTATGATTTCACACACCTCCATTCTATGACTTCACACATACATTTTGAATTCAGACACCTCCAATATATGACTTCAAACACCTCAATTCTGTCACCTCACACACCTCCATTCTATGACCTCATACCCTCCATTCTGTGACTTCCCACACCTCCATTCTGTGACTTCACACACCTCCATTCTATGACTTCACACACCTCTCTTCTGACTTCACACAACTTCATTCTATGACTTCACACACCTCTATTCTGACTTCACACACCTCCATTCTATGACTTCACACACCTCCATTATGACTTCACACACCTCCATTCTATGACTTTGCACACCTCTATTCTGACTTCACACACCTCCATTCTGTGACTTCACACACCTCCCTTCGATGACTTCACACACCTACATTCTTTGACTTCACACACAACCATTTTGACTTCACACCTCCATTCTGTGACTTCACACACTTACATTTGTGTCTTCTCAAACCACCTTTTTGACTTCACACATCTCCATTCTGTGACTTCACACACCTCCATTCTGTGACTTCACACACCTCCATTCTGTGATTTCACACACCTCCCTTCCGTGACATCACCCACCTCCATTCTATGACTTCACACACCTTCATTGTATGACTTCGCACACCTCCATTCTATGACTTCTCACACCTCCATTTTAGGACGTCACACACCTCCATTTTGACTTCACACACTTCCATTCTGTGACTTCACAAACCTCTATTCTATGATTTCACACACCTCCATTCTATGACTTCTCTCACCTCCATTTTAGGACGTCACACACCTCCATTTTGACTTCACACACTTCCATTCTGTGACTTCACACAGCTCCATTCTATGGCTTCACACACTTCCATTGGGACGTCACACACCTCCATTCTATGAGTTCACACACCTTCATTCGACTTCACACACCTCCATTCTATGACTTCACAGACCTCGAATCTGTGACTTCACTCACCTCCAATCTATGACTTCACACTCCTCCATTCTATGACTTCCCACAGCTCCTTTCTATGACTTCACACCTCCATTCTGACTGCACACACCTCCATTATGTGACTTCACACACCTCCATTATATGACGTCACACAACTCCGTTCTATGACTTCACACACCTCTATTCTATGACTTCACACACCTCCATTCTGTGACTTCACACACCTCCATTCTATGACTTCACACACCTTCATTCTTACTTCACAAACATACATTCTATGACTTCACACACCTCCATTCTTTGACTTCACACACCGCCATTCTTTGACTTCACACACCTCCATTCTGGGACTTCACACACCTCCATTCTGGGACTTCACACACCTCCATTCTGTGACTTCACACAGCTCCATTCTGTGACTTCACACACCTCCATTCTATGACTTCACACACCTCCATTATGACTTCACACACCTCCATTCTACGACTTTGCACACCTCTATTCTGACTTCACACACCTCCGTTCTGTGACTTCACACACCTCCCTTCGATGACTTCACACACCTACATTCTTTGACTTCACACACAACCATTTTGACTTCACACCTCCATTCTGTGACTTCACACACTTACATTTGTGACTTCTCACACCACCTTTTTGACTTCACACATCTCCATTCTGTGACTTCACACACCTCCATTCTGTGACGACTTCACACACCTCCATTCTGTGATTTCACACACCTCCCTTCCGTGACATCACCCACCTCCATTCTATGACTTCACACACCTCCATTCTATGACTTCACACACTTCCATTCTATGACTTCACACACCTCCATTCTATGACTTCACACACCTCCATTCTATGACTTCCCACACCTGCATTCTGACTTCACACACCTCCATTGTATGACTTCACACATCTTCTTTCTGTAACTTCCCACACTTCCAATGTTTGACTTCACAAACCTCCATTCCATGACTTCACACACCTCCATTCTGTGAGTTCATACACCTCCATTCTTTGACTTCACACACCTCCATTTTGACTTCACACACCTACATTCTGTGACTTCACACACCTCCATTTGTGACTTCACACACCACCATTTTGATTTCACACACCACCATCCTGTGACTTCACACACCTCCATTCTTTGACTTCACACATCTCCGTTTTGACTTCACACACTTCCACTTTGTGACTTCACACACCTAAATTCTATGACTTCACACATTTCCATTGTGACGTCACACACCTCCATTCTATTGGTTCACACACCTACATTCTATGACTTCACACACCTTCATTCGACTTCCCACACCGACATTCTGACTTCACACACCTCCATTATGTGACTTCACACACCTCCATTATATGACGTCATACAACTCCGTTCTATGACTTCACACACCTCCATTCTATGACTTCACATACCTCCAATCTATGACTTCACACACCTCCATTTTATGACGTCACACACCTCCATTTTGACTTCTCACACCTCCATTATGTGACCTCACACACCTCTCTTCTGTGAATTCACACACCTCCATTCTATGACTTCACACACCTCCATTTTGACTTCACACACTTCCATTCTGTGACTTCACAAACCTCTATTCTATGATTTCACACACCTCCATTCTATGACTTCTCTCACCTCCATTTTAGGACGTCACACACCTCCATTTTGACTTCACACACTTCCATTCTGTGACTTCACACAGCTCCATTCTATGGCTTCACACACTTCCATTGGGACGTCACACACCTCCATTCTATGAGTTCACACACCTTCATTCGACTTCACACACCTCCATTCTATGACTTCACAGACCTCGAATCTGTGACTTCACTCACCTCCAATCTATGACTTCACACTCCTCCATTCTATGACTTCCCACAGCTCCTTTCTATGACTTCACACCTCCATTCTGACTGCACACACCTCCATTATGTGACTTCACACACCTCCATTATATGACGTCACACAACTCCGTTCTATGACTTCACATACCTCTATTCTATGACTTCACACACCTCCATTCTGTGACTTCACACACCTCCATTCTATGACTTCACACACCTTCATTCTTACTTCACAAACATACATTCTATGACTTCACACACCTCCATTCTTTGACTTCATACACCGCAATTCTTTGACTTCACACACCTCCATTCTGGGACTTCACACACCTCCATTCTGTGACTTCACACAGCTCCATTCTGTGACTTCACACACCTCCATTCTATGACTTCACACACCTCTCTTCTGACTTCACACAACTTCTTTCTATGACTTTTCACACCTCTATTCTGACTTCACACACCTCCATTCTATGACTTCACACACCTCCATTATGACTTCACACACCTCCATTCTATGACTTTGCACACCTCTATTCTGACTTCACACACCTCCATTCTGTGACTTCACACACCTCCCTTCGATGACTTCACACACCTACATTCTTTGACTTCACACACAACCATTTTGACTTCACACCTCCATTCTGTGACTTCACACACTTACATTTGTGACTTCTCACACCACCTTTTTGACTCACACATCTCCATTCTGTGACTTCACACACCTCCATTCTGTGACTTCACACACCTCCATTCTGTGATTTCACACACCTCCCTTCCGTGACATCACCCACCTCCATTCTATGACTTCACACACCTCCATTCTATGACTTCACACACTTCCATTCTATGACTTCACACACCTCCATTCTATGACTTCACACACCTCCATTCTATGACTTCCCACACCTGCATTCTGACTTCACACACCTCCATTGTATGACTTCACACATCTTCTTCTGTAACTTCCCACACTTCCAATGTTTGACTTCACAAACCTCCATTCCATGACTTCACACACCTCCATTCTGTGAGTTCACACACCTCCATTCTTTGACTTCACACACCTCCATTTTGATTTCACACACCTACATTCTGTGACTTAACACACCTCCATTTGTGACTTCACACACCACCATTTTGATTTCACACACCACCATCCTGTGACTTCACACACCTCCATTCTTTGACTTCACACACCTCCGTTTTGACTTCACACACTTCCATTCTGTGACTTCACACACCTCCATTCTGAGTTCACACACCTCCATTTTGTGACTTCACAAACCTCTATTCTATGATTTCACACACCTCCATTTTAGGACGTCACACACCTCCATTTTGACTTCACACAATTTCATTCTGTGACTTCACACACCTCCATTCTATGATTTCACATACCTTCATGCGATGACTTCACACACCTCCATTCTCTGACTTCACACACCTCCATTCTGAGTTCACACACCTCCATTTTGTGACTTCCCAAACCTCTATTCTATGATTTCACACACTTCCATTCTATGACTTCACACACCTCCATTTTAGGACGTCACACACCTCCATTTTGACTTCACACACTTCCACTTTGTGACTTCACACACCTAAATTCTATGACTTCACACACTTCCATTGTGACGTCACACACCTCCATTCTATTGGTTCACACACCTACATTCTATGACTTCACACACCTTCATTCGACTTCCCACACCGACATTCTGACTTCACATACCTCCATTATGTGACTTCACACACCTCCATTATGTGACTTCACACACCTCCATTCTGTGACTTCACACACCTCCATTCTATGACTTCACACACCTCCATTCTGTGACTTCACACACCTCCATTCTATGACATCACACAACTTCATTCTTACTTCACAAACATACATTCTATGACTTCACACACCTCCATTCTATGACTTCACACACCTCCATTCTTTGACTTCACACACCTCCATTCTGTGACTTCACACACCTCCATTCTGTGAAATCACACAGCTCCATTCTGTGACTTCACACACCTCCATTCTCCGACTTCACACACCTCCATTCTATGACTTCACACATCCATTTTGACTTCACACACCTCCAATATATAACTTCAAACACTTCAATTCTGTGACTTCACACACCTCCATTCTATGAAATCATACCCGTCCATTCTGTGTCTTCACACACTTCCATTCTTTGACTTCACACACCACCATTCTGTGACTTCACCCACCTCCATTCTGTGACTTCCCACACCTCCATTCTCCGACTTCACAGCCCTCCAATTTGACTTCACATACCTCCATTCTATGACTTCACACACCTCCATTCTGTGACTTCACACACCTCCATACTGTGACTTCTCAAACCTCCATTCTATGATTTCACACACCTCCAATTTATGACTTCATAGACCTACATTTTATGACGTCACACACCTCCATTTTAACTTCACACACCTCCATTATGTGACTCCACACACCTCGCTTCTGTGACTTCACACACCTCCATTCTATGTCTTCACACACCTTCATTGTATGACTTCGCACACCTCCATTCTATGACTTCACACTCTTCCATTCTATGATTTCACATACCTTCATACGATGACTTCACACACCGCCATTCCGTGACTTCACACACCTGCATTGTGAGTTCACACACCATTCTGTGACCTCACACACCTCCATTCTGCGATTTCACACACCTCCATTCTGAGATGTCACACCTCCATTCTATGAATTCACACACCTCCATTCTGTGATTTCACACACCTCAATTCTCTGACTTCACACAACTCCATTCTGTGACTTCACACATCTCCATTCTGAGTTCACACACCTCCATTCTGTGACTTTACACACCTCCATTCTGTGACTTCACACACCTCCATTCTATGACTTCACACACCTCCATTCTGTGACTTCACCTACCTCCATTCTATGACTTCACAAACCTCAATTCTGTGACTTCACTCACCTCCATTCTGTGACTTCACAAACCTCCACTCTATGATTTCACACACCTCCAATCTATGACTTCACACACCTCCATTTTATGACGTCACACAGCTCCATTTTGACTTCTCACACCTCCATTATGTGACTTCACACACCTCTCTTCTGTGACTTCACACACCTCCATTCTATGACTTCACACACCTTCATTGTATGACTTCGCACACCTCCATTCTATGACTTCTCACACCTCCATTTTAGGACGTCACACACCTCCATTTTGACTTCACACACTTCCATTCTGTGACTTCACAAACCTCTATTCTATGATTTCACACACCTCCATTCTATGACTTCTCACACCTCCATTTTAGGACGTCACACACCTCCATTTTGACTTCACACACTTCCATTCTGTGACTTCACACAGCTCCATTCTATGACTTCACACACTTCCATTGGGACGTCACACACCTCCATTCTATGAGTTCACACACCTTCATTCGACTTCACACACCTCCATTCTATGACTTCACAGACCTCGAATCTGTGACTTCACTCACCTCCAATCTATGACTTCACACTCCTCCATTCTATGACTTCCCACAGCTCCTTTCTATGACTTCACACCTCCATTCTGACTGCACACACCTCCATTATGTGACTTCACACACCTCCATTATATGACGTCACACAACGCCGTTCTATGTCTTCACACACCTCTATTCTATGACTTCACACACCTCCATTCTGTGACTTCACACACCTCCATTCTATGACTTCACACACCTTCATTCTTACTTCACAAACATACATTCTATGACTTCACACACCTCCATTCTTTGACTTCACACACCGCCATTCTTTGACTTCACACACCTCCATTCTGGGACTTCACACACCTCCATTCTGTGACTTCACACAGCTCCATTCTGTGACTTCACACACCTCCATTCTCCGACTTCACACACCTCCATTCTATGACTTAACACATCCATTTTGACTTCACACATCTCCAATATATAACTTCAAACACCTCAATTCTTTGACTTCACACACCTCCGTTCTATGAATTCATACCCGTCCATTCTGTGACTTCACACACCTCCATTCTTTAACTTCACACACCTCCATTCTGTGACTTCACACACCTCCATTCTGTGACTTCCCACACCTCCATTCTGCGACTTCACACCCCTCCAATTTGACTTCACATACCTCCATTCTATGACTTCACACACCTCCATTCTGTGACTTCACAAACCTCCATTCTATGATTTCACACACCTCCAATCTATGACTTCACACACCTACATTTTATGACGTCACACACCTCCATTTTGACTTCACACACCTCCATTATGTGACTCCACACACCTCCCTTCTGTGACTTCACACACCTCCATTCTATGACTTCACACACTTCCATTCTTTGACTTCACACACCGCCATTCCGTCACTTCACACACCTGCATTGTGAGTTCACACACCTCCATTCTGTGACCTCACACACCTCCATTCTGCGATTTCACACACCTCAATTCTGAGATGTCACACCTCCATTCTATGAATTCACACACCTCCGTTCTGTGATTTCACACACCTCAATTCTATGACTTCACAGAACTCCATTCTGTGACTTCACACATCTCCATTCTGAGTTCACACACCTCCATTCTGTGACTTCACACACCTCCATTCTGTGACTTCACACACCTCCATTCTATGACTTCCCACACCTCCATTCTGTGACTTCACAATCCTCTATTCTATGATTTCACACACCTCCAATCTATGACTTCACACACCTCCATTTTATGATTTCACATACCTCCATGCTATGACTTCACACACCTCTATTCTGTGACTTCACACACCTCAATTCTATGACTTCACACACCTCCATTCTGTGACTTCACATACCTTCATTCTATGATTTCACACACCTCCATTCTATGACTTCACACACCTCCATTCTTTGACTTCACACACCTCTATTCTATGACTTCACACACCTCCATTCTGTGACTTCACACACCTCCATTCTATGACTTCACACACCTTCATTCTTTGACTTCACACACCGCCATTCTTTGACTTCACACACCTCCATTCTGTGACTTCACACACCTCCATTCTGTGACTTCACAGAGCTCCATTCTGTGACTTCACACACCTCCATTCTCCGACTTCACACACCACCATTCTATGACTTAACACATCCATTTTGACTTCACACAGCTCCAATATATAACTTCAAACACCTCAATTCTTTGACTCCACACACCTCCATTCTATGAATTCATACCGGTCCATTCTGTGACTTCACACACCTCCATTCTGTGACTTCACCCACCTCCATTCTGTGACTTCCCACACCTCCATTCTCCGACTTCACACCCCTCCAATTTGACTTCACATACCTCCATTCTATGACTTCACACACCTCCATTCTGTGACTTCACAAACCTCCATTCTATGATTTCACACACCTCCAATCTATGACTTCACACACCTACATTTTATGACGTCACACACCTCCATTTTGACTTCACACACCTCCATTATATGACTCCACACACCTCCCTTCTGTGACTTCACACACCTCCATTCTATGACTTCACACACTTCCATTCTATGACTTCACACACCGCCATTCCGTCACTTCACACACCTGCATTGTGAGTTCACACACCTCCATTCTGTGACCTCACACACCTCCATTGTGCGATTTCACGCACCTCAATTCTGAGATGTCACACCTCCATTCTATGAATTCACACACCTCCGTTCTGTGATTTCACACACCTCAATTCTATGACTTCACAGAACTCCATTCTGTGACTTCACACATCTCCATTCTGAGTTCACACACCTCCATTCTGTGACCTCACACACCTCCATTCTGTGACTTCACACACCTCCATTCTATGACTTCCCACACCTCCATTCTGTGACTTCACAATCCTCTATTCTATGATTTCACACACCTCGAATCTATGACTTCACACACCTCCATTTTATGATTTCACATACCTCCATGCTATGACTTCACACACCTCTATTTTGTGACTTCACACACCTCCATTCTATGACTTCACACACCTCCATTCTGTGACTTCACATACCTTCATTCCATGATTTCACACACCTCCATTCTATGACTTCACACACCTCCATTCTTTGACTTCACACACCTCCATTCTGTGACTTCACACACCTCCATTCTGTGACTTCACACAGCTCCATTCTGTGACTTCAAACACCTCAATTCTCCGACTTCACACACCTCCATTCTATGACTTCACACATCCATTTTGACTTCACACAACTCCAATATATAACTTCAAACACCTCAATTCTGTGACTTCACACACCTCAATTCTATGAATTCATACCCGTCCATTCTGTGACTTCACACACCTCCATTCTTTAACTTCACACACCTCCATTCTGTGACTTCACCCACCTCAATTCTGTGACTTCCCACACCTCCATTCTCCGACTTCACACCCCTCCAATTTGACTTCACATACCTCCATTCTATGACTTCACACACCTCCATTCTGTGACTTCACAAGCCTCCATTCTATGATTTCACACACCTCCAATCTATGACTTCACACACCTAAATTTTTGACGTCACACACCTCCATTTTGACTTCACATACCTCCATTCTATGACTTCACACACCTCCATTCTGTGACTTCACACACCTCCATTCTATGACTTCTCACACCTCCATTTTAGGATGTCACACACCTCCATTTTGACTTCACACACTTCCATTCTGTGACTTCACACAGCTCCATTCTATGACTTCACACACTTCCATTGGGACATCACACACCTCCATTCTATGAGTTCACACACCTTCATTCGACTTCACACACATCCATTCTGTGACTTCCCACACCTCCATTCTCCGACTTCACACCCCTCCAATTTGACGTCACAAACCTCCATTCTATGACTTCACACACCTCCATTCTGTGAATTCACAAACCTCCATTCTATGATTTCACACACCTCCAATCTATGACTTCACACACCTACATTTTATGACGTCACACACCTCCATTTTGACTTCACACACCTCCATTATATGACTCCACACACCTCCATTCTATGACTACACTCATTTCCATTCTATGACTTTACACACCTTCATTCTGTGACTTCACAAACCTCCATTCTGAGTCACACACCTCCATTCTGTGACTTCACACACCTCCATTCTGTGACTTCACACACCTCCATTGTGTGACTTCACACACTTCCATTCTATGACTTCACACACCTCCATTTTATGACTTCACACATCTCCATTCTGTGACTTCACACACCTCCATTCTATGACCTCACACACCCACACTCTGTGATTTCACACACCTCCATTCTATGAATTCACACATCCATTTTGAATTCACAGACCTCCAATATATGACTTCAAACACCTCAATTCTGTAACTTCACACACCTCCATTCTATGACTTAATACCGTCCATTCTGTGACCTCACACACCTGCATTCTATGACGTCACACACTTCCATTCTGAGACTTCACACACTTCCATTCTATGACTTCACACACCTACATTCTGTGACTTTACACACCTCCATTCTGAGTTTACACACCTCCATTCTGTGACTTCACACACCTCCATTCTATGACTTCACACCTCCATTCTGACTTCACACACCTCCATTCTGTGACATCACACACCTCCATTCTATGACTTCACACACTTCCATTCTATGACTTCACACACCTCCATTGTGTGACTTCACACACTTCCATTCTATGACTTCACACACGTCCATTTTATAACTTCACACACCTCCATTCTGTGACTTCACACACCTCCATTCTATGGCCTTACACACCCTCATTATATGATTTCACAGACCTCCATTCTATGACTTCAAACATCCATTTTGACTTCACACACCTCTAATATATGACTTCAAACACCTCAATTCTGTGAATTCACACACCTCCATTCTATGACTTCACACACTTCCATTCTATGTTTTCACATACCTCCATGCTATGACTTCACACACTTCCATTCTGTGACTTCACACACATCCATTCTGAGTTCACACACCTCCATTCTGTGACTTCACAAACCTCCATTCTATGATTTCACACACCTCCATTCTATGACTTCACACACCTCCATTTTATGACGTCACACACCTCCATTTTGACTTCTCACACCTCCATTCTGTGACTTAACACACCTCCATTCTATGACTTCACACACCTCCATTTTGACTTCACACACTTCCACTTTGTGACTTCACACACTTAAATTCTATGACTTCACACACTTCCATTGTGACGTCACACACCTCCATTCTATTGGTTCACACACCTACATTCTATGACTTCACACACCTTCATTCGACTTCACACACCTCCATTCTGACTTCACACACCTCCATTATGTGACTTCACACACCTCCATTATATGACGTCATACAACTCCGTTCTATGACTTCACACACCTCCATTCTATGACTTCACACACCTCCATTCTGTGACTTCACACACCTCCATTCTATGACATCACACAACTTCATTCTTACTTCACAAACATACATTCTATGACTTCACACACCTCCATTCTATGACTTCACACACCTCCATTCTTTGACTTCACACACCTCCATTCTATGACTTCACACACTTCCATTGTGACATCACACACCTACATTCTATGAGTTCACACACCTCCATTCTATGACTTCACACACCTCCATTCTCACTTCACACAATTCCATTCTATGACTTCAGAGACCTCGAATATGTGACTTCACTCACCTCCAGTCTATGACTTCTCACTCCACCATTCTATGACTTCCCACACCTCCTTTCTATGACTTCACCCACCTCCATTTTATGACTTCACACACCTCCATTCTGTGACTTCACACACCTCCATTCTATGACCTCACACACCCTCATTCTATGATTTCACACACCTCCATTCTATGACTTCACACATACATTTTGAATTCAGACACCTCCAATATATGACTTCAAACACCTCAATTCTGTCACCTCACAAACCTCCATTCTATGACGTCATACCCTCCATTCTGTGACTTCCCACACCTCCATTCTGTGACTTCACACACCTCCATTCTATGACTTCACACACCTCTCTTCTGACTTCACACAACTTCATTCTATGACTTCACACACCTCTATTCTGACTTCACACACCTCCATTCTATGACTTCACACACCTCCATTCTGACTTCACACACCTCCATTCTATGACTTTGCACACCTCTATTCTGACTTCACACACCTCCATTCTGTGACTTCACACACCTCCCTTCGATGACTTCACACACCTACATTCTTTGACTTCACACACAACCATTTTGACTTCACACCTCCATTCTGTGACTTCACACACTTACATTTGTGTCTTCTCACACCACCTTTTTGACTTCACACATCTCCATTCTGTGACTTCACACACCTCCATTCTGTGATTTCACACACCTCACTTCCGTGACGTCACCCACCTCCATTCTATGACTTCACACACCTCCATTCTATGACTTCACACACTTCCATTCTATGACTTCACACACCTCCATTCTGAGTTCACACACCTCCATTTTGTGACTTCACAAACCTCTATTCTATGATTTCACACACCTCCATTTTAGGACGTCACACACCTCCATTTTGACTTCACACAATTTCATTCTGTGACTTCACACACCTCCATTCTATGATTTCACATACCTTCATGCGATGACTTCACACACCTCCATTCTCTGACTTCACACACCTCCATTCTGAGTTCACACACCTCCATTCTGTGACTTCCCAAACCTCTATTCTATGATTTCACACACCTCCATTCTATGACTTCACACACCTCCATTTTGACTTCACACACTTCCACTTTGTGACTTCACACACCTAAATTTTATGACTTCACACACTTCCATTGTGACGTCACACACCTCCATTCTATTGGTTCACACACCTACATTCTATGACTTCACACACCTTCATTCGACTTCACACACCTCCATTCTGACTTCACACACCTCCATTATGTGACTTCACACACCTCCATTATATGACGTCATACAACTCCGTTCTATGACTTCACACACCTCCATTCTATGACTTCACACACCTCCATTTTATGACGTCACACACCTCCATTTTGACTTCTCACACCTCCATTCTGTGACTTAGCACACCTCCATTCTATGACTTCACACACTTCCATTGTGACATCACACACCTACATTCTATGAGTTCACACACCTCCATTCTATGACTTCACACACCTCCATTCTCACTTCACACAATTCCATTCTATGACTTCAGAGACCTCGAATATGTGACTTCACTCACCTCCAGTCTATGACTTCTCACTCCACCATTCTATGACTTCCCACACCTCCTTTCTATGACTTCACCCACCTCCATTTTATGACTTCACACACCTCCATTCTGTGACTTCACACACCTCCATTCTATGACCTCACACACCCTCATTCTATGATTTCACACACCTCCATTCTATGACTTCACACATACATTTTGAATTCAGACACCTCCAATATATGACTTCAAACACCTCAATTCTGTCACCTCACACACCTCCATTCTATGACGTCATACCCTCCATTCTGTGACTTCCCACACCTCCATTCTGTGACTTCACACACCTCCATTCTATGACTTCACACACCTCTCTTCTGACTTCACACAACTTCATTCTATGACTTCACACACCTCTATTCTGACTTCACACACCTCCATTCTATGACTTCACACACCTCCATTCTGACTTCACACACCTCCATTCTATGACTTTGCACACCTCTATTCTGACTTCACACACCTCCATTCTGTGACTTCACACACCTCCCTTCGATGACTTCACACACCTACATTCTTTGACTTCACACACAACCATTTTGACTTCACACCTCCATTCTGTGACTTCACACACTTACATTTGTGTCTTCTCACACCACCTTTTTGACTTCACACACCTCCATTCTGTGATTTCACACACCTCACTTCCGTGACGTCACCCACCTCCATTCTATGACTTCACACACCTCCATTCTATGACTTCACACACTTCCATTCTATGACTTCACACACCTCCATTCTATGACTTCACACACCTCCATTCTATGACTTCCCACACCTGCATTCTGACTTCACACACCTCCATTGTATGACTTCACACATCTTCTTTCTGTAACTTCCCACACTTCCAATGTTTGACTTCACAAACCTCCATTCCATGACTTCACACACCTCCATTCTGTGAGTTCACACACCTCCATTCTTTGACTTCACACACCTCCATTTTGATTTCACACACCTACATTCTGTGACTTCACACACCTCCATTTGTGACTTCACACACCACCATTTTGATTTCACACACCACCATCCTGTGACTTCACACACCTCCATTCTTTGACTTCACACACCTCCGTTTTGACTTCACACACTTCCATTCTGTGACTTCACACACCTCCATTCTGAGTACACACACCTCCATTTTGTGACTTCACAAACCTCTATTCTATAATTTCACACACCTCCATTTTAGGACGTCACACACCTCCATTTTGACTTCACACAATTTCATTCTGTGACTTCACACACCTCCATTCTATGATTTCACATACCTTCATGCGATGACTTCACACACCTCCATTCTCTGACTTCACACACCTCCATTCTGAGTTCACACACCTCCATTCTGTGACTTCCCAAACCTCTATTCTATGATTTCACACACCTCCATTCTATGACTTCACACACCTCCATTTTGACTTCACACACTTCCACTTTGTGACTTCACACACCTAAATTCTATGACTTCACACACTTCCATTGTGACGTCACACACCTCCATTCTATTGGTTCACACACCTACATTCTATGACTTCACACACCTTCATTCGACTTCACACACCTCCATTCTGACTTCACACACCTCCATTATGTGACTTCACACACCTCCATTATATGACGTCATACAACTCCGTTCTATGACTTCACACACCTCCATTCTATGACTTCACACACCTCCATTCTGTGACTTCACACACCTCCATTCTATGACATCACACAACTTCATTCTTACTTCACAAACATACATTCTATGACTTCACACACCTCCATTCTATGACTTCACACACCTCCATTCTTTGACTTCACACACCTCCATTCTTTGACTTCACACACCTCCATTCTGTGAAATCACACAGCTCCATTCTGTGACTTCACACACCTCCATTCTCCGACTTCACACACCTCCATTCTATGACTTCACACATCCATTTTGACTTCACACACCTCCAATATATAACTTCAAACACTTCAATTCTGTGACTTCACACACCTCCATTCTGTGAAATCATACCCGTCCATTCTCTGACTTCACACACTTCCATTCTTTGACTTCACACACCTCCATTCTGTGACTTCACCCACCTCCATTCTGTGACTTCCCACACCTCCATTCTCCGACTTCACACCCCTCCAATTTGACTTCACATACCTCCATTCTATGACTTCACACACCTCCATTCTGTGACTTCACACACCTCCATACTGTGTCTTCACAAACCTCCATTCTATGATTTCACACACCTCCAATCTATGACTTCATAGACCTACATTTTATGACGTCACACACCTCCATTTTAACTTCACACACCTCCATTATGTGACTCCACACAACTCGCTTCTGTGACTTCACACACCTCCATTCTATGACTTCACACACCTTCATTGTATGACTTCGCACACCTCCACTCTATGACTTCACACTCTTCCATTCTATGATTTCACATACCTTCATACGATGACTTCACACACCGCCATTCCGTGACTTCACACACCTGCATTGTGAGTTCACACACCATTCTGTGACCTCACACACCTCCATTCTGCGATTTCACACACCTCCATTCTGAGATGTCACACCTCCATTCTATGAATTCACACACCTCCATTCTGTGATTTCACACACCTCAATTCTCTGACTTCACACAACTCCATTCTGTGACTTCACACATCTCCATTCTGAGTTCACACACCTCCATTCTGTGACTTTACACACCTCCATTCTGTGACTTCACACACCTCCATTCTATGACTTCACACACCTCCATTCTGTGACTTCACCTACCTCCATTCTATGACTTCACAAACCTCCATTCTGTGACTTCGCTCACCTCCATTCTGTGACTTCACAAACCTCCATTCTATGATTTCACACACCTCCAATCTATGACTTCACACACCTCCATTTTATGACGTCACACACCTCCATTTTCACTTCTCACACCTCCATTATGTGACTTCACACACCTCTCTTCTGTGACTTCACTCACCACCATTCTATGACTTCACACACCTTCATTGTATGACTTCGCACACCTCCATTCTATGACTTCTCACACCTCCATTTTAGGACGTCACACACCTCCATTTTGACTTCACACACTTCCATTCTGTGACTTCACAAACCTCTATTCTATGATTTCACACACCTCCATTCTATGACTTCTGAAACCTCCATTTTAGGACGTCACACACCTCCATTTTGACTTCACACACTTCCATTCTGTGACTTCACACAGCTCCATTCTATGACTTCACACACTTCCATTGGGACATCACACACCTCCATTCTATGAGTTCACACACCTTCATTCGACTTCACACACCTCCATTCTATGACTTCACAGACCTCGAATCTGTGACTTCACTCACCTCCAATCTATGACTTCACACTCCTCCATTCTATGACTTCCCACAGCTCCTTTCTATGACTTCACACCTCCATTCTGACTGCACACACCTCCATTATGTGACTTCACACACCTCCATTATATGACGTCACACAACTCCGTTCTATGACTTCACACACCTCTATTCTATGACTTCACACACCTCCATTCTGTGACTTCACACACCTCCATTCTATGACTTCACACACCTTCATTCTTACTTCACAAACATACATTCTATGACTTCACACACCTCCATTCTTTGACTTCACACACCGCCATTCTTTGACTTCACACACCTCCATTCTGGGACTTCACACACCTCCATTCTGTGACTTCACACAGCTCCATTCTGTGACTTCACACACCTCCATTCTCCGACTTCACACACCTCCATTCTATGACTTCACACATCCATTTTGACTTCACACATCTCCAATATATAACTTCAAACACCTCAATTCTTTGACTTCACACTCCTCCATTCTATGAATTCATACCGGTCCATTCTGTGACTTCACACACCTCCATTCTTTAACTTCACACACCTCCATTCTGTGACTTCACCCACCTCCATTCTGTGACTTCCCACACCTCCATTCTCCGACTTCACACCCCTCCAATTTGACTTCACATACCTCCATTCTATGCCTTCACACACCTCCATTCTGTGACTTCACAAACGTCCATTCTATGATTTCACACACCTCCAATCTATGACTTCACACACCTACATTTTATGACGTCACACACCTCAATTTTGACTTCACACACCTCCATTATGTGACTCCACACACCTCCCTTCTATGACTTCACACACCTCCATTCTGTGACTTCACAAACCTCTATTCTATGATTTCACACACCTCCAATCTATGACTTCACACACCTCCATTTTATGATTTCACATACCTCCATGCTATGACTTCACACACCTCTATTCTGTGACTTCACACACTTCCATTGTGACGTCACACACCTCCATTCTATTGGTTCACACACCTACATTCTATGGCTTCACACACCTTCATTCGACTTCCCACACCGACATTCTGACTTCACACACCTCCATTATGTGACTTCACACACCTCCATTATATGACGTCATACAACTCCGTTCTATGACTTCACACACCTCCATTCTATGACTTCACACACCTCCATTCTGTGACTTCACACACCTCCATTCTATGACATCACACAACTTCATTCTTACTTCACAAACATACATTCTATGACTTCACACACCTCCATTCTATGACTTCACACACCTCCATTCTTTGACTTCACACACCTCCATTCTGTGACTTCACACACCTCCATTCTGTGAAATCACACAGCTCCATTCTGTGACTTCATACACCTCCATTCTCCGACTTCACACACCTCCATTCTATGACTTCACACATCCATTTTGACTTCACACACCTCCAATATATAACTTCAAACACTTCAATTCTGTGACTTCACACACCTCCATTCTATGAAATCATACCCGTCCATTCTGTGTCTTCACACACTTCCATTCTTTGACTTCACACACCACCATTCTGTGACTTCACCCACCTCCATTCTGTGACTTCCCACACCTCCATTCTCCGACTTCACACCCCTCCAATTTGACTTCACATACCTCCATTCTATGACTTCACACACCTCCATTCTGTGACTTCACACACCTCCATACTGTGACTTCACAAACCTCCATTCTATGATTTCACACACCTCCAATCTATGACTTCATAGACCTACATTTTATGACGTCACACACCTCCATTTTAACTTCACACACCTCCATTATGTGACTCCACACACCTCGCTTCTGTGACTTCACACACCTCCATTCTATGACTTCACACACCATTGTATGACTTCGCACACCTCCATTCTATGACTTCACACTCTTCCATTCTATGATTTCACATACCTTCATACGATGACTTCACACACCGCCATTCCGTGACTTCACACACCTGCATTGTGAGTTCACACACCATTCTGTGACCTCACACACCTCCATTCTGCGATTTCACACACCTCCATTCTGAGATGTCACACCTCCATTCTATGAATTCACACACCTCCATTCTGTGATTTCACACACCTCAATTCTCTGACTTCACACAACTCCATTCTGTGACTTCACACATCTCCATTCTGAGTTCACACACCTCCATTCTGTGACTTTACACACCTCCATTCTGTGACTTCACACACCTCCATTCTATGACTTCACACACCTCCATTCTGTGACTTCACCTACCTCCATTCTATGACTTCACAAACCTCCATTCTGTGACTTCACTCACCTCCATTCTGTGACTTCACAAACCTCCACTCTATGATTTCACACACCTCCAATCTATGACTTCACACACCTCCATTTTATGACGTCACACACCTCCATTTTCACTTCTCACACCTCCATTATGTGACTTCACACACCTCTCTTCTGTGACTTCACACAGCTCCATTCTATGACTTCACACACCTTCATTGTATGACTTCGCACACCTCCAATCTATGACTTCTCACACCTCCATTTTAGGACGTCACACACCTCCATTTTGACTTCACACACTTCCATTCTGTGACTTCACAAACCTCTATTCTATGATTTCACACACCTCCATTCTATGACTTCTCAACCCTCCATTTTAGGACGTCACACACCTCCATTTTGACTTCACACACTTCCATTCTGTGACTTCACACAGCTCCATTCTATGACTTCACACACTTCCATTGGGACATCACACACCTCCATTCTATGAGTTCACACACCTTCATTCGACTTCACACACCTCCATTCTATGACTTCACAGACCTCGAATCTGTGACTTCACTCACCTCCAATCTATGACTTCACACTCCTCCATTCTATGACTTCCCACAGCTCCTTTCTATGACTTCACACCTCCATTCTGACTGCACACACCTCCATTATGTGACTTCACACACCTCCATTATATGACGTCACACAACTCCGTTCTATGACTTCACACACCTCTATTCTATGACTTCACACACCTCCATTCTGTGACTTCACACACCTCCATTCTATGACTTCACACACCTTCATTCTTACTTCACAAACATACATTCTATGACTTCACACACCTCCATTCTTTGACTTCACACACCGCCATTCTTTGACTTCACACACCTCCATTCTGGGACTTCACACACCTCCATTCTGTGACTTCACACAGCTCCATTCTGTGACTTCACACACCTCCATTCTCCGACTTCACACACCTCCATTCTATGACTTCACACATCCATTTTGACTTCACACATCTCCAATATATAACTTCAAACACCTCAATTCTTTGACTTCACACTCCTCCATTCTATGAATTCATACCGGTCCATTCTGTGACTTCACACACCTCCATTCTTTAACTTCACACACCTCCATTCTGTGACTTCACCCACCTCCATTCTGTGACTTCCCACACCTCCATTCTCCGACTTCACACCCCTCCAATTTGACTTCACATACCTCCATTCTATGCCTTCACACACCTCCATTCTGTGACTTCACAAACCTCCATTCTATGATTTCACACACCTCCAATCTATGACTTCACACACCTACATTTTATGACGTCACACACCTCCATTTTGACTTCACACACCTCCATTATGTGACTCCACACACCTCCCTTCTATGACTTCACACACCTCCATTCTGTGACTTCACAAACCTCTATTCTATGATTTCACACACCTCCAATCTATGACTTCACACACCTCCATTTTATGATTTCACATACCTCCATGCTATGACTTCACACACCTCTATTCTGTGACTTCACACACTTCCATTGTGACGTCACACACCTCCATTCTATTGGTTCACACACCTACATTCTATGGCTTCACACACCTTCATTCGACTTCCCACACCGACATTCTGACTTCACACACCTCCATTATGTGACTTCACACACCTCCATTATATGACGTCATACAACTCCGTTCTATGACTTCACACACCTCCATTCTATGACTTCACACACCTCCATTCTGTGACTTCACACACCTCCATTCTATGACATCACACAACTTCATTCTTACTTCACAAACATACATTCTATGACTTCACACACCTCCATTCTATGACTTCACACACCTCCATTCTTTGACTTCACACACCTCCATTCTGTGACTTCACACACCTCCATTCTGTGAAATCACACAGCTCCATTCTGTGACTTCATACACCTCCATTCTCCGACTTCACACACCTCCATTCTATGACTTCACACATCCATTTTGACTTCACACACCTCCAATATATAACTTCAAACACTTCAATTCTGTGACTTCACACACCTCCATTCTATGAAATCATACCCGTCCATTCTGTGTCTTCACACACTTCCATTCTTTGACTTCACACACCACCATTCTGTGACTTCACCCACCTCCATTCTGTGACTTCCCACACCTCCATTCTCCGACTTCACACCCCTCCAATTTGACTTCACATACCTCCATTCTATGACTTCACACACCTCCATTCTGTGACTTCACACACCTCCATACTGTGACTTCACAAACCTCCATTCTATGATTTCACACACCTCCAATCTATGACTTCATAGACCTACATTTTATGACGTCACACACCTCCATTTTAACTTCACACACCTCCATTATGTGACTCCACACACCTCGCTTCTGTGACTTCACACACCTCCATTCTATGACTTCACACACCATTGTATGACTTCGCACACCTCCATTCTATGACTTCACACTCTTCCATTCTATGATTTCACATACCTTCATACGATGACTTCACACACCGCCATTCCGTGACTTCACACACCTGCATTGTGAGTTCACACACCATTCTGTGACCTCACACACCTCCATTCTGCGATTTCACACACCTCCATTCTGAGATGTCACACCTCCATTCTATGAATTCACACACCTCCATTCTGTGATTTCACACACCTCAATTCTCTGACTTCACACAACTCCATTCTGTGACTTCACACATCTCCATTCTGAGTTCACACACCTCCATTCTGTGACTTTACACACCTCCATTCTGTGACTTCACACACCTCCATTCTATGACTTCACACACCTCCATTCTGTGACTTCACCTACCTCCATTCTATGACTTCACAAACCTCCATTCTGTGACTTCACTCACCTCCATTCTGTGACTTCACAAACCTCCACTCTATGATTTCACACACCTCCAATCTATGACTTCACACACCTCCATTTTATGACGTCACACACCTCCATTTTGACTTCTCGCACCTCCATTATGTGACTTCACACACCTCTCTTCTGTGACTTCACACAGCTCCATTCTATGACTTCACACACCTTCATTGTATGACTTCGCACACCTCCAATCTATGACTTCTCACACCTCCATTTTAGGACGTCACACACCTCCATTTTGACTTCACACACTTCCATTCTGTGACTTCACAAACCTCTATTCTATGATTTCACACACCTCCATTCTATGACTTCTCAACCCTCCATTTTAGGACGTCACACACCTCCATTTTGACTTCACACACTTCCATTCTGTGACTTCACACAGCTCCATTCTATGACTTCACACACTTCCATTGGGACATCACACACCTCCATTCTATGAGGTCACACACCTTCATTCGACTTCACACACCTCCATTCTATGACTTCACAGACCTCGAATCTGTGACTTCACTCACCTCCAATCTATGACTTCACACTCCTCCATTCTATGACTTCCCACAGCTCCTTTCTATGACTTCACACCTCCATTCTGACTGCACACACCTCCATTATGTGACTTCACACACCTCCATTATATGACGTCACAAAACTCCGTTCTATGACTTCACACACCTCTATTCTATGACTTCACACACCTCCATTCTGTGACTTCACACACCTCCATTCTATGACTTCACACACCTTCATTCTTACTTCACAAACATACATTCTATGACTTCACACACCTCCATTCTTTGACTTCACACACCGCCATTCTTTGACTTCACACACCTCCATTCTGGGACTTCACACACCTCCATTCTGTGACTTCCCACAGCTCCATTCTGTGACTTCACACACCTCCATTCCCCGACTTCACACACCTCCATTCTATGACTTCACACATCCATTTTGACTTCACACAACTCCAATATATAACTTCAAACACCTCAATTCTTTGACTTCACACACCTCCATTCTATGAATTCATACCGGTCCATTCTGTGACTTCACACACCTCCATTCTTTAACTTCACACACCTCCATTCTGTGACTTCACCCACCTCCATTCTGTGACTTCCCACACCTCCATTCTCCGACTTCACACCCCTCCAATTTGACTTCACATACCTCCATTCTATGACTTCACACACCTCCATTCTGTGACTTCACAAACCTCCATTCTATGATTTCACACACCTCCAATCTATGACTTCACACACCTAAATTTTTGACGTCACACACCTCCATTTTGACTTCACATACCTCCATTCTATGACTTCACACACCTCCATTCTGTGACTTCACACACCTCCATTCTAGGACTTCGCACACCTCAATTCTGTGACTTCACAAACCTCTATTCTATGATTTCACACACCTCCATTCTATGACTTCTCACACCTCCATTTTAGGACGTCACACACCTCCATTTTGACTTCACACACTTCCATTCTGTGACTTCACACAGCTCCATTCTATGACTTCACACACTTCCATTGGGACATCACACACCTCCATTCTATGAGTTCACACACCTTCATTCGACTTCACACACCTCCATTCTGTGACTTCCCACACCTCCATTCTCCGACTTCACACCCCTCCAATTTGACGTCACATACCTCCATTCTATGACTTCACACACCTCCATTCTGTGACTTCACACACCTCCATTCTATGACCTCACACACCCTCATTCTATGATTTCACAGACCTCCATTCTATGACTTCAAACATCCATTTTGACTTCACACACCTCTAATATATGACTTCAAACACCTCAATTCTGTGAATTCACACACCTCCATTCTATGACTTCACACACTTCCATTCTATGTTTTCACATACCTCCATGCTATGACTTCACACACCTCCATTCTGTGACTTCACACACATCAATTCTGAGTTCACACACCTCCATTCTGTGACTTCACAAACCTCCATTCTATGATTTCACACACCTCCATTCTATGAATTCACACACCTCCATTTTAGGAAGAAACACACTTCCATTGTGACGTCACACACCTCCATTCTATTGGTTCACACACCTACATTCTATGACTTCACACACCTTCATTCGACTTCACACACCTCCATTCTGACTTCACACACCTCCATTATGTGACTTCAGACACCTCCATTATATGACGTCATACAACTCCGTTCTATGACTTCACACACCTCCATTCTGTGACTTCACACACCTCCATTCTATGACATCACACAACTTCATTCTTACTTCACAAACATACATTCTATGACTTCACACACCTCCATTCTATGACTTCACACACCTCCATTATGTGACTTCACACACCTCCCTTCTGTGACTTCACACACCTCCATTCTATGACTTCACACACCTTCATTGTATGACTTCGCACACCTCCATTCTATGACTTCTCACACCTCCGTTTTAGGACGTCACACACCTCCATTTTGACTTCACACACTTCCATTCTGTGACTTCACAAACCTCTATTCTATGATTTCACACACCTCCATTCTATGACTTCTGAAACCTCCATTTTAGGACGTCACACACCTCCATTTTGACTTCACACACTTCCATTCTGTGACTTCACACAGCTCCATTCTATGACTTCACACACTTCCATTGGGACATCACACACCTCCATTCTATGAGTTCACACACCTTCATTCGACTTCACACACCTCCATTCTATGACTTCACAGACCTCGAATCTGTGACTTCACTCACCTCCAATCTATGACTTCACACTCCTCCATTTTGACTTCCCACAGCTCCTTTCTATGACTTCACACCTCCATTCTGACTGCACACACCTCCATTATGTGACTTCACACACCTCCATTATATGACGTCACACAACTCCGTTCTATGACTTCACACACCTCTATTCTATGACTTCACACACCTCCATTCTGTGACTTCACACACCTCCATTCTATGACTTCACACACCTTCATTCTTACTTCACAAACATACATTCTATGACTTCACACACCTCCATTCTTTGACTTCACACACCGCCATTCTTTGACTTCACACACCTCCATTCTGGGACTTCACACACCTCCATTCTGTGACTTCCCACAGCTCCATTCTGTGACTTCACACACCTCCATTCCCCGACATCACACACCTCCATTCTATGACTTCACACATCCATTTTGACTTCACACAACTCCAATATATAACTTCAAACACCTCAATTCTTTGACTTCACACACCTCCATTCTATGAATTCATACCGGTCCATTCTGTGACTTCACACACCTCCATTCTTTGACTTCACACACCTCTATTCTGTGACTTCACCCACCTCCATTCTGTGACTTCCCACACCTCCATTCTCCGACTTCACACCCCTCCAATTTGACTTCACATACCTCCATTCTATGACTTCACACACCTCCATTCTGTGACTTCACAAACCTCCATTCTATGATTTCACACACCTCCAATCTATGACTTCACACACCTAAATTTTTGACGTCACACACCTCCATTTTGACTTCACATACCTCCATTCTATGACTTCACACACCTCCATTCTGTGACTTCACACACCTCCATTCTATGACTTCGCACACCTCAATTCTGTGACTTCATAAACCTCTATTCTATGATTTCACACACCTCCATTCTATGACTTCTCACACCTCTATTTTAGGACGTCACACACCTCCATTTTGACTTCACACACTTCCATTCTGTGACTTCACACAGCTCCATTCTATGACTTCACACACTTCCATTGGGACATCACACACCTCCATTCTATGAGTTCACACACCTTCATTCGACTTCACACACCTCCATTCTGTGACTTCCCACACCTCCATTCTCCGACTTCACACCCTTCCAATTTGACGTCACATACCTCCATTCTATGACTTCACACACCTCCATTCTGTGACTTCACAAACCTCCATTCTATGATTTCACACACCTCCAATCTATGACTTCACACACCTACATTTTATGACGTCACACACCACCATTTTGACTTCACACACCTCCATTATATGACTCCACACACCTCCATTCTATGACTTCACTCATTTCCATTCTATGACTTTACACACCTTCATTCTGTGACTTTACAAACCTCCATTCTGAGTCACACACCTCCATTCTGTGACTTCACACACCTCCATTCTGTGACTTCACACACCTCCATTCTGTGACTTCACACACTTCCATTCTATGACTTCACACACCTCCATTTTATGACTTCACACATCTCCATTCTGTGACTTCACACACCTCCATTCTATGACCTCACACACCCTCACTCTGTGAATTCACAAACCTCCATTCTATGAATTCACACATCCATTTTGAATTCACAGACCTCCAATATATGACTTCAAACACCTCAGTTCTGTAACTTCACACACCTCCATTCTATGACTTAATACCGTCCATTCTGTGACCTCACACACCTCCATTCTATGACTTCACACACTTCCATTCTAAGACTTCACACACTTCCATTCTATGACTTCACACACCTACATTCTGTGACTTTACACACCTCCATTCTGAGTTCACACACCTCCATTCTGTGACTTCACACACCTCCATTCTATGACTTCATACCTCCATTCTGACTTCACACACCTCCATTCTGTGACATCACACACCTCCATTCTATGACTTCACACACTTCCATTCTATGACTTCACACACCTCCATTGTGTGACTTCACACACTTCCATTCTATGACTTCACACACCTCCATTTTATAACTTCACACACCTCCCTTCTGTGACTTCACACACCTCCATTCTATGACCTCACACACCCTCATTCTATGATTTCACAGACCTCCATTCTATGACTTCAAACATCCATTTTGACTTCACACACCTCTAATATATGACTTCAAACACCTCAATTCTGTGAATTCACACACCTCCATTCTATGACTTCACACACTTCCATTCTATGTTTTCACATACCTCCATGCTATGACTTCACACACCTCCATTCTGTGACTTCACACACATCCATTCTGAGTTCACACACCTCCATTCTGTGACTTCACAAACCTCCATTCTATGATTTCACACACCTCCATTCTATGACTTCACACACCTCCATTTTAGGAAGAAACACACTTCCATTGTGACGTCACACACCTCCATTCTATTGGTTCACACACCTACATTCTATGACTTCACACACCTTCATTCGACTTCACACACCTCCATTCTGACTTCACACACCTCCATTATGTGACTTCAGACACCTCCATTATATGACGTCATTCAACTCCGTTCTATGACTTCACACACCTCCATTCTGTGACTTCACACACCTCCATTCTATGACATCACACAACTTCATTCTTACTTCACAAACATACATTCTATGACTTCACACACCTCCATTCTATGACTTCACACACCTCCATTATGTGACTTCACACACCTCCCTTCTGTGACTTCACACACCTCCATTCTATGACTTCACACACCTTCATTGTATGACTTCGCACACCTCCATTCTATGACTTCTCACACCTCCGTTTTAGGACGTCATACACCTCCATTTTGACTTCACACACTTCCATTCTGTGACTTCACAAACCTCTATTCTATGATTTCACACACCTCCATTCTATGACTTCTGAAACCTCCATTTTAGGACGTCACACACCTCCATTTTGACTTCACACACTTCCATTCTGTGACTTCACACAGCTCCATTCTATGACTTCACACACTTCCATTGGGACATCACACACCTCCATTCTATGAGTTCACACACCTTCATTCGACTTCACACACCTCCATTCTATGACTTCACAGACCTCGAATCTGTGACTTCACTCACCTCCAATCTATGACTTCACACTCCTCCATTCTATGACTTCCCACAGCTCCTTTCTATGACTTCACACCTCCATTCTGACTGCACACACCTCCATTATGTGACTTCACACACCTCCATTATATGACGTCACACAACTCCGTTCTATGACTTCACACACCTCTATTCTATGACTTCACACACCTCCATTCTGTGACTTCACACACCTCCATTCTATGACTTCACACACCTTCATTCTTACTTCACAAACATACATTCTATGACTTCACACACCTCCATTCTTTGACTTCACACACCGCCATTCTTTGACTTCACACACCTCCATTCTGGGACTTCACACACCTCCATTCTGTGACTTCCCACAGCTCTATTCTGTGACTTCACACACCTCCATTCCCCGACATCACACACCTCCATTCTATGACTTCACACATCCATTTTGACTTCACACAACTCCAATATATAACTTCAAACACCTCAATTCTTTGACTTCACACACCTCCATTCTATGAATTCATACCGGTCCATTCTGTGACTTCACACACCTCCATTCTTTAACTTCACACACCTCTATTCTGTGACTTCACCCACCTCCATTCTGTGACTTCCCACACCTCCATTCTCCGACTTCACACCCCTCCAATTTGCCTTCACATACCTCCATTCTATGACTTCACACACCTCCATTCTGTGACTTCACAAACCTCCATTCTATGATTTCACACACCTCCAATCTATGACTTCACACACCTAAATTTTTGACGTCACACACCTCCATTTTGACTTCACATACCTCCATTCTATGACTTCACACACCTCCATTCTGTGACTTCACACACCTCCATTCTATGACTTCGCACACCTCAATTCTGTGACTTCATAAACCTCTATTCTATGATTTCACACACCTCCATTCTATGACTTCTCACACCTCTATTTTAGGACGTCACACACCTCCATTTTGACTTCACACACTTCCATTCTGTGACTTCACACAGCTCCATTCTATGACTTCACACACTTCCATTGGGACATCACACACCTCCATTCTATGAGTTCACACACCTTCATTCGACTTCACACACCTCCATTCTGTGACTTCCCACACCTCCATTCTCCGACTTCACACCCTTCCAATTTGACGTCACATACCTCCATTCTATGACTTCACACACCTCCATTCTGTGACTTCACAAACCTCCATTCTATGATTTCACACACCTCCAATTTATGACTTCACACACCTACATTTTATGACCTCACACACCACCATTTTGACTTCACACACCTCCATTATATGACTCCACACACCTCCATTCTATGACTTCACTCATTTCCATTCTATGACTTTACACACCTTCATTCTGTGACTTTACAAACCTCCATTCTGAGTCACACACCTCCATTCTGTGACTTCACACACCTCCATTCTGTGACTTCACACACCTCCATTGTGTGACTTCACACACTTCCATTCTATGACTTCACACACCTCCATTTTATGACTTCACACATCTCCATTCTGTGACTTCACACACCTCCATTCTATGACCTCACACACCCTCACTCTGTGAATTCACAAACCTCCATTCTATGAATTCACACATCCATTTTGAATTCACAGACCTCCAATATATGACTTCAAACACCTCAGTTCTGTAACTTCACACACCTCCATTCTATGACTTCACACACTTCCATTCTAAGACTTCACACACTTCCATTCTAAGACTTCACACACTTCCATTCTATGACTTCACACACCTACATTCTGTGACTTTACACACCTCCATTCTGAGTTCACACACCTCCATTCTGTGACTTCACACACCTCCATTCTATGACTTCATACCTCCATTCTGACTTCACACACCTCCATTCTGTGACATCACACACCTCCATTCTATGACTTCACACACTTCCATTCTATGACTTCACACACCTCCATTGTGTGACTTCACACACTTCCATTCTATGACTTCACACACGTCCATTTTATAACTTCACACACCTCCATTCTGTGACTTCACACACCTCCATTCTATGACCTCACACACCCTCATTCTATGATTTCACAGACCTCCATTCTATGACTTCAAACATCCATTTTGACTTCACACACCTCTAATATATGACTTCAAACACCTCAATTCTGTGAATTCACACACCTCCATTCTATGACTTCACACACTTCCATTCTATGTTTTCACATACCTCCATGCTATGACTTCACACACCTCCATTCTGTGACTTCACACACATCCATTCTGAGTTCACACACCTCCATTCTGTGACTTCACAAACCTCCATTCTATGATTTCACACACCTCCATTCTGTGACTTCACACACCTCCATTTTAGGACGAAACACACTTCCATTGTGACGTCACACACCTCCATTCTATTGGTTCACACACCTACATTCTATGACTTCACACACCTTCATTCGACTTCACACACCTCCATTCTGACTTCACACACCTCCATTATGTGACTTCAGACACCTCCATTATATGACGTCATTCAACTCCGTTCTATGACTTCACACACCTCCATTCTGTGACTTCACACACCTCCATTCTATGACATCACACAACTTCATTCTTACTTCACAAACATACATTCTATGACTTCACACACCTCCATTCTATGACTTCACACACCTCCATTATGTGACTTCACACACCTCCCTTCTGTGACTTCACACACCTCCATTCTATGACTTCACACACCTTCATTGTATGACTTCGCACACCTCCATTCTATGACTTCTCACACCTCCGTTTTAGGACGTCATACACCTCCATTTTGACTTCACACACTTCCATTCTGTGACTTCACAAACCTCTATTCTATGATTTCACACACCTCCATTCTATGACTTCTGAAACCTCCATTTTAGGACGTCACACACCTCCATTTTGACTTCACACACTTCCATTCTGTGACTTCACACAGCTCCATTCTATGACTTCACACACTTCCATTGGGACATCACACACCTCCATTCTATGAGTTCACACACCTTCATTCGACTTCACACACCTCCATTCTATGACTTCACAGACCTCGAATCTGTGACTTCACTCACCTCCAATCTATGACTTCACACTCCTCCATTCTATGACTTCCCACAGCTCCTTTCTATGACTTCACACCTCCATTCTGACTGCACACACCTCCATTATGTGACTTCACACACCTCCATTATATGACGTCACACAACTCCGTTCTATGACTTCACACACCTCTATTCTATGACTTCACACACCTCCATTCTGTGACTTCACACACCTCCATTCTATGACTTCACACACCTTCATTCTTACTTCACAAACATACATTCTATGACTTCACACACCTCCATTCTTTGACTTCACACACCGCCATTCTTTGACTTCACACACCTCCATTCTGGGACTTCACACACCTCCATTCTGTGACTTCCCACAGCTCCATTCTGTGACTTCACACACCTCCATTCCCCGACATCACACACCTCCATTCTATGACTTCACACATCCATTTTGACTTCACACAACTCCAATATATAACTTCAAACACCTCAATTCTTTGACTTCACACACCTCCATTCTATGAATTCATACCGGTCCATTCTGTGACTTCACACACCTCCATTCTTTAACTTCACACACCTCTATTCTGTGACTTCACCCACCTCCATTCTGTGACTTCCCACACCTCCATTCTCCGACTTCACACCCCTCCAATTTGCCTTCACATACCTCCATTCTATGACTTCACACACCTCCATTCTGTGACTTCACAAACCTCCATTCTATGATTTCACACACCTCCAATCTATGACTTCACACACCTAAATTTTTGACGTCACACACCTCCATTTTGACTTCACATACCTCCATTCTATGACTTCACACACCTCCATTCTGTGACTTCACACACCTCCATTCTATGACTTCGCACACCTCAATTCTGTGACTTCATAAACCTCTATTCTATGATTTCACACACCTCCATTCTATGACTTCTCACACCTCTATTTTAGGACGTCACACACCTCCATTTTGACTTCACACACTTCCATTCTGTGACTTCACACAGCTCCATTCTATGACTTCACACACTTCCATTGGGACATCACACACCTCCATTCTATGAGTTCACACACCTTCATTCGACTTCACACACCTCCATTCTGTGACTTCCCACACCTCCATTCTCCGACTTCACACCCTTCCAATTTGACGTCACATACCTCCATTCTATGACTTCACACACCTCCATTCTGTGACTTCACAAACCTCCATTCTATGATTTCACACACCTCCAATTTATGACTTCACACACCTACATTTTATGACGTCACACACCACCATTTTGACTTCACACACCTCCATTATATGACTCCACACACCTCCATTCTATGACTTCACTCATTTCCATTCTATGACTTTACACACCTTCATTCTGTGACTTTACAAACCTCCATTCTGAGTCACACACCTCCATTCTGTGACTTCACACACCTCCATTCTGTGACTTCACACACCTCCATTGTGTGACTTCACACACTTCCATTCTATGACTTCACACACCTCCATTTTATGACTTCACACATCTCCATTCTGTGACTTCACACACCTCCATTCTATGACCTCACACACCCTCACTCTGTGAATTCACAAACCTCCATTCTATGAATTCACACATCCATTTTGAATTCACAGACCTCCAATATATGACTTCAAACACCTCAGTTCTGTAACTTCACACACCTCCATTCTATGACTTCACACACTTCCATTCTAAGACTTCACACACTTCCATTCTAAGACTTCACACACTTCCATTCTATGACTTCACACACCTACATTCTGTGACTTTACACACCTCCATTCTGAGTTCACACACCTCCATTCTGTGACTTCACACACCTCCATTCTATGACTTCATACCTCCATTCTGACTTCACACACCTCCATTCTGTGACATCACACACCTCCATTCTATGACTTCACACACTTCCATTCTATGACTTCACACACCTCCATTGTGTGACTTCACACACTTCCATTCTATGACTTCACACACGTCCATTTTATAACTTCACACACCTCCATTCTGTGACTTCACACACCTCCATTCTATGACCTCACACACCCTCATTCTATGATTTCACAGACCTCCATTCTATGACTTCAAACATCCATTTTGACTTCACACACCTCTAATATATGACTTCAAACACCTCAATTCTGTGAATTCACACACCTCCATTCTATGACTTCACACACTTCCATTCTATGTTTTCACATACCTCCATGCTATGACTTCACACACCTCCATTCTGTGACTTCACACACATCCATTCTGAGTTCACACACCTCCATTCTGTGACTTCACAAACCTCCATTCTATGATTTCACACACCTCCATTCTGTGACTTCACACACCTCCATTTTAGGACGAAACACACTTCCATTGTGACGTCACACACCTCCATTCTATTGGTTCACACACCTACATTCTATGACTTCACACACCTTCATTCGACTTCACACACCTCCATTCTGACTTCACACACCTCCATTATGTGACTTCAGACACCTCCATTATATGACGTCATACAACTCCGTTCTATGACTTCACACACCTCCATTCTGTGACTTCACACACCTCCATTCTATGACATCACACAACTTCATTCTTACTTCACAAACATACATTCTATGACTTCACACACCTCCATTCTATGACTTCACACACCTCCATTCTTTGACTTCACACACCTCCATTCTGTGACTTCACACACCTCCATTCTGTGAAATCACACAGCTCCATTCTGTGACTTCACACACCTCCATTCTCCGACTTCACACACCTCCATTCTGTGACTTCACACATCAATTTTGACTTCACACACCTCCAATATATAACTTCAAACACTTCTATTCTGTGACTTCACACACCTCCATTCTATGAAATCATACCCGTCCATTCTGTGTCTTCACACACTTCCATTCTTTGACTTCACACACCACCATTCTGTGACTTCACCCACCTCCATTCTGTGACTTCCCACACCTCCATTCTCTGACTTCACACCCCTCCAATTTGACTTCACATACCTCCATTCTATGACTTCACACACCTCCATTCTGTGACTTCACACACCTCCATACTGTGACTTCACAAACCTCCATTCTTTGATTTCACACACCTCCAATCTATGACTTCATAGACCTACATTTTATGACGTCACACACCTCCATTTTAACTTCACACACCTCCATTATGTGACTCCACACACCTCGCTTCTGTGACTTCACACACCTCCATTCTATGACTTCACACACCTTCATTGTATGACTTCGCACACCTCCATTCTATGACTTCACACCCTTCCATTCTATGATTTCACATACCTTCATACGATGACTTCACACACCGCCATTCCGTGACTTCACACATCTGCATTGTGAGTTCACACACCATTCTGTCACCTCACACACCTCCATTCTGCGATTTCACACACCTCCATTCTGAGATGTCACACCTCCATTCTATGAATTCACACACCTCCATTCTGTGATTTCACACACCTCAATTCTCTGACTTCACACAACTCCATTCTGTGACTTCACACATCTCCATTCTGAGTTCACACACCTCCATTCTGTGACTTTACACACCTCCATTCTGTGACTTCACACACCTCCATTCTATGACTTCACACACCTCCATTCTGTGACTTCACCTACCTCCATTCTATGACTTCACAAACCTCCATTCTGTGACTTCACTCACCTCCATTCTGTGACTTCACAAACCTCCACTCTATGATTTCACACACCTCCAATCTATGACTTCACACACCTCCATTTTATGACGTCACACACCTCCATTTTGACTTCTCACACCTCCATTATGTGACTTCACACACCTCTCTTCTGTGACTTCACACACCTCCATTCTATGACTTCACACACCTTCATTGTATGACTTCGCACACCTCCATTCTATGACTTCTCACACCTCCATTTTAGGACGTCACACACCTCCATTTTGACTTCACACACTTCCATTCTGTGACTTCACAAACCTCTATTCTATGATTTCACACACCTCCATTCTATGACTTCTCACACCTCCATTTTAGGACGTCACACACCTCCATTTTGACTTCACACACTTCCATTCTGTGACTTCACACAGCTCCATTCTATGACGTCACACACTTCCATTGGGACGTCACACACCTCCAGTTCTATGAGTTCACACACCTTCATTCGACTTCACACACCTCCATTCTATGACTTCACAGACCTCGAATCTGTGACTTCACTCACCTCCAATCTATGACTTCACACTCCTCCATTCTATGACTTCCCACACCTCCTTTCTATGACTTCACACCTCCATTCTGACTGCACACACCTCCATTATGTGACTTCACACACCTCCATTATATGACGTCACACAACTCTGTTCTATGACTTCACACACCTCTATTCTATGACTTCAAACACCTTCATTCTTACTTCACAAACATACATTTTATGACTTCACACACCTCCATTCTTTTGACTTCACACACCGCCATTCTTTGACTTCACACACTTCCATTCTGGGACTTCACACACCTCCATTCTGTGACTTCACACAGCTCCATTCTGTGACTTCACACACCTCCATTCTCCGACTTCACACACCTCCATTCTATGACTTCACACATCCATTTTGACTTCACACAACTCCAATATATAACTTCAAACACCTCAATTCTTTCACTTCACCCACCTCCATTCTATGAATTCATACCGGTCCATTCTGTGACTTCACCCACCTCCATTCTGTGACTTCCCACACCTCCATTCTCCGACTTCACACCCCTCCAATTTGACTTCACATACCTCCATTCTATGACTTCACACACCTGCATTCTTTGACTTCACAAACCTCCATTCTATGATTTCACACACCTCCAATCTATGACTTCACACACCTACATTTTATTACGTCACACACCTCCATTTTGACTTCACACACCTCCATTATGTGACTCCACACATCTCCCTTCTGTGACTTCACACACCTCCATTCTATGACTTCACACACTTCCATTCTATGACTTCACACACCGCCATTCCGTCACTTCACACACCTGCATTGTGAGTTCACACACCTCCATTCTGTGACCTCACACACCTCCATTCTGCGATTTCACACACCTCAATTCTGAGATGTCACTCCTCCATTCTATGAATTCACAGACCTCCGTTCTGTGATTTCACACACCTCAATTCTATGACTTCACAGAACTCCATTCTGTGACTTCACACATCTCCATTCTGAGTTCACACACCTCCATTCTGTGACTTCACACACCTCCATTCTGTGACTTCACACACCTACATTCTATGACTTCACAAACCTCCATTCTGTGATTTCACAAACCTCTATTCTATGATTTCACACACCTCCAATCTATGACTTCACCCACCTCCATTTTATGATTTCCCATACCTCCATGCTATGACTTCACACACCTCTATTCTGTGACTTCACACACCTCCATTCTATGACTTCACACACCTCCATTCTGTGACTTCACATACCTTCATTCTATGATTTCACACACCTCCATTCTATGACTTCACACACCTCCATTCTTTGACTTCACACACCTCCATTCTGTGACTTCACACACCTCCATTCTGTGACTTCACACAGCTCCATTCTGTGACTTCAAACACCTCAATTCTCCGACTTCACACACCTCCATTCTATGACTTCACACATCCATTTTGACTTCACACAACTCACAATATATTACTTGAAACACCTCAATTCTGTGAGTTCACACACCTCAATTCTATGAATTCATACCCGTCCATTCTGTGACTTCACACACCTCCATTCTTTGACTTCACACACCTCCATTCTGTGATTTCACCCACCTCAATTCTGTGACTTTCCACACCTCCATTCTCCGACATCACACCCCTCCAATTTGACTTCACATACCTCCATTCTATGACTTGACACACCTCCATTCTGTGACTTCACAAGCCTCCATTCTATGATTTCACACACCTCCAATCTATGACTTCACACACCTAAATTTTTGACGTCACACACCTCCATTTTGACTTCACATACCTCCATTCTATGACTTCACACACCTCCATTCTGTGACTTCCCACACCTCCATTCTATGACTTCACACACCTCAATTCTGTGACTTCACAAACCTTCATTCTATGATTTCACACACCTCCATTTTATGACTTCACACAACTCCATTTTAGGACATCACACACCTCCATTTTGACTTCACACACCTCCATTCTTTGACTTCACACACCTCCATACTATGAATTCACACACTTCCATTGTGACGTCACACACCTCTATTCTATGAGTTCACACACCTCCATTCTATGACTTCACACACCTCCATTCTGACTTCACACACCTCCATTCTATGACTTCACAGACCTCGAATCTGTGACTTCACTCACCTCCACTCTATGACTTCACACTCCTCCATTCTCTGACTTCCCACACCTCCTTTCTATGACTTCACCCACCTCTATTCTATGACTTCACCCCTCCATTCTGACTTCACACACCTCCATTCTGTGACTTCACACACCTCCATTATATGATATCACACACCTCCATTCTGTGACTTCACACACCTCCATTCTATGACTTCACACACCTCCATTCTGTGACTTCACACACCTCCATTCTATGACTTCACACACCTCTATTCTATGAGTTCACACACTCCATTCTTTGACTTCACACACCTCCATTTTGACTTCACACACCTACATTCTGTGACTTCACACACCTCCATTTGTGACTTCACACACCACCATTTTGATTTCACACACCTCCATTCTATGACTTCACAGACCTCGAATCTGTGACTTCACTCACCTCCACTCTATGACTTCACACTCCTCCATTCTCTGACTTCCCACACCTCCTTTCTATGACTTCACCCACCTCTATTCTATGACTTCACCCCTCCATTCTGACTTCACACACCTCCATTCTGTGACTTCACACACCTCCATTATATGATATCACACACCTCCATTCTGTGACTTCACACACCTCCATTCTATGACTTCACACACCTCCATTCTGTGACTTCACACACCTCCATTCTATGACTTCACACACCTCTATTCTATGAGTTCACACACTCCATTCTTTGACTTCACACACCTCCATTTTGACTTCACACACCTACATTCTGTGACTTCACACACCTCCATTTGTGACTTCACACACCACCATTTTGATTTCACACACCTCCATTCTGTGACTTCACACACCTCCATTCTTTGACTTCACACACCTCCGTTTTGACTTCACACACTTCCAGTCTGGGACTTCACACACCTCCATTCTGTGACTTCACACACCACCATTGTTTGACTTCACACACCTCCGTTCTTTGACTTCACACACCTCCATTCCACGACATCACACAACTCCATTCTATGAGTTCAGAAACATCCATTCTATGAGTTCACACACCACAATTTTGTCTTCACACACCTCCATTCTATGACTTCACACACCTTCATTCTTAATTCAGAAACATCCATTCTATAACTTCACACACCTCCATTCTATGACTTCAAAAACCTCTATTCTGTGACTTCACGCACCTCCATTCTGAGTTCACACACCTCCATTCATTGAGTTCACACACCTCCATTCTGACTTCACGCACCTCCATTCTATGACTTTACACACTTCTATTCTATGACTTCACACGCCTCCATTCTGTGACTTCACACACCTCCATTCTGTGACTTCACACACCTTCATTCTATGACTTCACACACCTCCATTCTGTGACTTCACTTACCTCTATTCTATGATTTCACACATCCATTTTGACTTCACACACATAAAATATATGACTTCAAACACCTCAATTCTGTGACTTCACACACCTCCATTCTATGACTTCATACCCGTCCATTCTGTGACTTCCCACACCTGCATTCTATGACTTCACACACCTCTATTCTGTGACTTCACCCACCTCCATTCTGTGACTTCACACACCTCTATTCTCCGACTTCACACCCTCCAATTTAACTTCACATACCTCCATTCTATGACTTCACAAACCTCCATTCCATGATGTCACACAACTCCATTCTGTGACTTCACAAACCTCCATTCAATAATTTCACACACCTCCATTCTGTGACTTCACACACCTCCAGTTTATGACGTCACACACGTCCATTTTGACTTCACACACCTCCATTATGTGACTTCACACACCTCCCTTCTGTGTCTTCACACACCTCCATTCTATGACTTCACACACCTACATTCTGTGACTTCACACACCTCAATTCTATGACTTCACACACTTCCATTCTATGATTTCACATACCTCCATGCTGTAACTTCTCACACCTCCATTCTGTGACTTCACACACCTCCATTCTGAGTTCACACACCTCCATTCTGTGACTTCACAAACCTCCATTCTATGATTTTACACAGCTCCATTCTATGACTTCACACAGCTCCATTTTATGACGTCACACACCTCCATTTTGACTTCTCATACCTGCATTCCATGACTTCGCACACCTCCATTCTATGACTTCACACCCATCCTTTGTGACGTCACACACTTCCATTCTATGAGTTCACACACCTCCATTCTATGACTTCACACACCTCCATTCTGACTTCACACACCTCCATTCTATGACTTCACAGACCTCGAATATGTGACTTCACTCACCTCCACTCTAGGACTTCACACTCCTCCATTCTATGACTTCCCACATCTCTTTCTATGACTTCACCCTCCTCCATTTTATGACTTCACACACCTCCATTCTGTGACTTCACTCATCTCCATTCTATGACCTCACACACCCTCATTCTGTGATTTCACACACCTCCATTCTATGACTTCACACACCCATTTTGACTTCACACACCTCCAATATATGACTTCAAACACCTCAATTCTGTGACTTCCCACACCTCCATTCTATGACTTCATACCGTCCATTCTGTGACTTCACACACCTCCATTCTATGACTTCACACACTTCAATTCTATGACTTCACACACCTCCATTCTGTGACTTTACACACCTCCATTCTGACTTCACACAACTCCATTCTGTGACGTCACACACCTCCATACTGTGACTTCCCACACCTCCATTCTGTGACTTCACACACCTCCATTCTGACTTCACACACATCCATTCTGTGACTTCACACACCTCCATTCTATGACTTCACACACCGCCATTTTTTGACTTCACACACCTAAATTTTGAGTTGACACAACTCCATTCTGTGACTTCACACACCTCCATTCTGACCTCACACAGCTCCATTCTATGACTTCACACACCTCCATTCTTTGACGTCACACACCTCCATTCGATGACTTCACACACCTTCATTCTTACTTTACAAACATCCATTCTATAACTTCACACACCTCCATTCTATGACTTTACACACCTCCATTGTGTGACTTCACATACCTGCATTCTATGACTTCACACATCTCCATTCTGTGACTTCACACACCTCCATTCTACGACTTCACACACTTCCATTGTGACCTCACACACCTCCATTCTATTAGTTCACACACCTGCATTCTGACTTCACACACCTCCATTCTATGACTTCACACACCTCCATTCTGACTTCACACACCTCTATTCTATGACTTCGCACACCTCTATTCTGACATCACACACCTCCATTCTATGACTTCACAGACCTCGAATCTGTGACTTCACTCACCTGCACTCTATGACTTTACACTCCTCCATTCCCACAACTCTTCTATGATTTCACACACCTTCATTTTTACTTCAGAAACATCCATTCTATGATTTCACACACCTCCACTCTATGACTTCACAAACCTCCATTCTATGACTTCACACACTTCCATTCTATGACTTCACACACCTCTATTCTGTGACTTCACACACCTCCATTGTGTGACTTCACACACTTCCATTCTATGACTTCATAAACCTCCCTTTTATAATTTCACACACCTCCATTCTATGACCTCACACACCCTCATTCTTTGATTTCACACACCTCCATTCTATGATTTCACACATCCATTTCGACTTCACACACCTCTAATATATGACTTCAAACACCTCAATTCTGTGACTTCACACACCTGCATTCTATGACTTCATACCGTCCATCCTGTGACTTCAAACACCTCCATTCTATGACTTTACACAATTCCATTCTATCACTTCACACACCTCCATTTTATAACTTCACACACCTCCATACTGTGACTTCCCACACCTCCATTCTGTGGCTTCACACACCTCCATTCTGACTTCACACACATCCATTCTGTGACTTCACACACCTCCATTATATGACTTCACACACCTCCATTCTATGTCTTCACACACCTCCATTCTATGACTTCACACACCTCCATTCTGTGACTTCACACACCTCCATTCTATGACTTCACACACCTTCATTCTTACTTCACAAACATACATTCTATGACTTCACACACATCCATTCTATGATTTCACAAACCTACATTCTTTGACTTCACACACCTCCATTCTGTGTTCACACACCTCAATTCTGTGACTTCACACACGTCCATTCTGACTTAACACACCTCCATTCTATGACTTCACACACCGCCATTCTTTGACTTCACACACTTAAATTTTGAGTTGACACACCTCCATTCTGTGACTTCACACACCTCCATTCTGACCTCACACAGCTCCATTCTATGACTTCACACACCTCCATTCTTTGACGTCACACACCTCCAGTCGATGACTTCACACACCTTCATTCTTACTTTACAAACATCCATTCTATAACTTCACACACCTCCATTCTATGACTTTACACACCTCCATTTTGTGAGTTGACATACCTGCATTCTGTGACTTCACACATCTCCATTCTGTGACTTCACACACCTCCATTCTATGACTTCACACACTTCAATTCTATGACTTCACACACCTCCATTCTGTGACTTTACACACCTCCATTCTGACTTCACACAACTCCATTCTGTGACGTCACACACCTCCATACTGTGACTTCCCACACCTACATTCTGTGACTTCACACACCTCCATTCTGACTTCACACACATCCATTCTGTGACTTCACACACCTCCATTATATGACTTCACACACCTCCATTCTATGTCTTCACACACCTCCATTCTATGACTTCACACACCTCCATTCTGTGACTTCACAGACTTCCATTCTATGACTTCACACAACTTCATTCTTACTTCACAAACATACATTCTATGACTTCACACACATCCATTCTATGATTTCACAAACCTACATTCTTTGACTTCACACACCTCCATTCTGTGTTCACACACCTCAATTCTGTGACTTCACACACGTCCATTCTGACTTCACACACCTCCATTCTATGACTTCACACACCGCCACTCTTTGACTTCACACACCAAAATTTTGAGTTGACACACCTCCATTCTGTGACTTCACACACCTCCATTCTGACCTCACACAGCTCCATTCTATGACTTCACACACCTCCATTCTTTGACATCACACACCTCCATTTGATGACTTCACACACCTTCATTCTTACTTTACAAACATCCATTGTATAACTTCACACACCTCCATTCTATGACTTTACACACCTCCATTGTGTGACTTCACATACCTGCATTCTATGACTTCACACATCTCCATTCTGTGACTTCACACACCTCCATTCTACGACTTCACACACTTCCATTGTGACGTCACACACCTCCATTCTATGAGTTCACACACCTGCATTCTGACTTCACACACCTCCATTCTATGACTTCACACACCTCCATTCTGACTGCACACACCTCTATTCTATGACTTCGCACACCTCCATTATGACATCACACACCTCCATTCTATGACTTCACAGACCTCGAATCTGTGACTTCACTCACCTGCACTCTATGACTTTACACTCCTCCATTCCCACAACTCTTCTATGACTTCACACACCTTCATTTTTACTTCAGAAACATCCATTCTATGACTTCACACACCTCCACTCTATGACTTCACAAACCTCCATTCTATGACTTCACACACTTCCATTCTATGACTTCACACACCTCTATTCTGTGACTTCACACACCTCCATTGTGTGACTTCACACACTTCCATTCTATGACTTCATAAACCTCCCTTTTATAATTTCACACACCTCCATTCTATGACCTCACACACCCTCATTCTTTGATTTCACACACCTCCATTCTATGATTTCACACATCCATTTCGACTTCACACACCTCTAATATATGACTTCAAACACCTCAATTCTGTGACTTCACACACCTGCATTCTATGACTTCATACCGTCCATCCTGTGACTTCAAACACCTCCATTCTATGACTTCACACAATTCCATTCTATCACTTCACACACCTCCATTTTATAACTTCACACACCTCCATTCTATGACTTCACACACCTCCATTCTTTGACGTCACACATTTATTCTATGACTTCGCACAACTTCATTCTTACTTTACATACATCCATTCAATAAATTCACACACCTCCATTTTATGACTTCAAACACCTCCATTCTATGACTTCACAAACTTCCATTGTGATGTCACTCACCTCCATTCTATGCGTTCACACACCTCCGTTCTGACTTCACACACCTACATTCTATGACTTCACATACCTCCATTCTGTATTCACACAGCTCCATTCTGTGACTTCACAAAACTCCATTCTATGATTTCACACACCTCCATACTATGACTTCACACAACTCCATCTACGACTTCACACACCTTCATTCTCACATCACACACCTCCATTCTATGACTTCACAGACCTCGAATCTGTGACTTCACTCACCTGCACTCTATGAATTCACAGTCCTCCATTCTATGACTTTCCACACCTCCCTTCTATGACTTCACCACCTCCAATCTATGACTACACACCTCCATTCTGACTTCACACACCTTCATTCTGTGAATTTACACACCTCCATTCTATGTGTTCACACACCTCCATTCTATGACTTCACACACCTTCATTCTTACTTCAGAAACATCAGTTCTATGACTTCACACAACTCCATTGCATGACTTCACAAACCTCCATTCTGTGACTTCACACACCTCCATTCTGAGTTCACACAACTCAATTCGGTGACTTCACACACCTCCATTCTGACTTCACACACCTCCATTCTATGACTTCACACACTTCCATTCTATGACTTCACACACCTCCATTCTGTGATTTCACACACCTCCATTCTGTGTTTGCACACCTCCATTCTGTGACTTCACACACCTCCATTCTGTGACTTATCACACCTCCATTCTGTGACTTCGCACACTTCCATTCTATGACTTCACACACTTCCATTCTATGACTTCACACAGCTCCATTCTGTGACTTCACACACCTCCATTATATGACCTCACACACCCTCATTCTATGGTTTCACACACCTCCATTCTGACTTCACACACCTCCATTCTGTGACTTCACACACCTCCATTCGATGTCTTCACACACCTACATTCTTTGACTTCACACAGAACCATTTTGACTTCACACCTCCATTCTGTGACTTCACACACTTACGTTTGTGACTTCTCACACCACCTTTTTGACTTCACACATCTCCATTCTGTGACTTCACACACCTCCAACCTGTGACTTCACACACCTCCATTCTGTGACTTCACACACCTCCATTCTGTGATTTCACACACCTCCCTTCCTTGACTTCACCCACCTCCATTCTATGACTTCACACACCTCCATTCTATGACTTCACACACCTTCATTCTTACTTCAGAAACATCAGTTCTATGACTTCACACAACTCCATTCTATGACTTCACAAACCTCCATTCTGTGACTTCACACACCTCCATTCTGAGTTCACACAACTCCATTCGGTGACTTCACACACCTCCAATGTGACTTCACAAACCTCCATTCTATGACTTCACACACTTCCATTCTATGACTTCACACTCTCCATTCTGTGACTTCACACACCTCCATTCTGTGACTTCACACACCTCCATTCTATGACTTCACACACCTCCATTATATGACCTCACACACCCTCATTCTATGGTTAGCACACACACATACATTCTATGAATTTACACATCCATTTTGACTTCACACACCTCCAATATATGACTTCAAACACCACAATTCTGTGACTTCACACACCTCCATTCTATGAGTTCATACCATCCATTCAGTGACTTCACACACCTCCATTCTATGACTTCACACACTTCCATTCTATGACTTCATACACCTCCATTCTGTGACTTTACCTACATCCATTCTGGGTTCACACACCTCCATTCTGTGACTTCACACACCTCCATTCTGTGACTTATCACACCTCCATTCTTTTACTTCACACACCTCCATTCTATGACTTCACATACCTCTATTCTGACGTCTCACACCTCCATTGTATGACTTCACACACCTCCATTCTGACTTCACACACCTCCATTCTATGACTTCGCACACCTCTATTCTGACTTCACACACCTCCATTCTGTGACTTCACACACCTCCATTCGATGACTTCACACACCTACATTCTTTGACTTCACACACAACCATTTTGTCTTCACACCTCCATTCTGTGACTTCACACACTTACATTTGTGACTTCTCACACCACCTTTTTGACTTCACACATCTCCATTCTGTGACTTCACACACCTCCAATCTGTGACTTCACACACCTCCATTCTGTGACTTCACACACCTCCATTCTGTGATTTCACACATCTCCCTTCCGTGACTTCACCCACCTCTATTCTATGACTTCACACATCTCCATTCTATGACATCACACACCTCCATTCTATGACTTCACACACTTCCACTCTATGACTTCACACACCACCATTCTATGACTTCAAACACCTCCATTCTATGACTTCCCACACATGCATTCTAACTTCACACACCTCCATCTATGACTTCACACACCTTCATTCTGACATCACACACCTTCATTCTATGACTTCACAGACCTCGAATCTGTGACTTCACTCACCTGCACTCTATGACTTCACCACCTCCAATCTATGACTACACACCTCCATTCTGACTTCACACACCTTCATTCTGTGAATTCGCACACCTGCATTCTATGTGTTCACACACCTCCATTCTATGACTTCACACACCTTCATTCTTACTTCAGAAACATCAGTTCTATGACTTCACACAACTCCATTCTATGACTTCACAAACCTCCATTCTGTGAATTCACACACCTCCATTCTGAGTTCACACAACTCCATTCGGTGACTTCACACACCTCCATTCTCACTTCACACACCTCCATTCTATGACTTCACAAAATTCCTTTCTATGACTTCACACACCTCCATTCTGTGACTTCACACACCTCCATTCTGTGTTCGCACACTTCCATTCTGTGACTTCACACACCTCTATTCTGTGTTCGCACACTTCCATTCTGTGACTTCACAAACCTCCATTCGATGACTTCACACACCTACATTCCTTGACTTCACACACAACCATTTTGACTTCACAACTCCATTCTGTGACTTCACACACTTACGTTTGTGACTTCTCACACCACCTTTTTGACTTCACACATCTCCATTCTGTGACTTCACACACCTCCAACCTGTGACTTCACACACCTCCATTCTGTGACTTCACACACCTCCATTCTGTGATTTCACACACCTCCCTTCCTTGACTTCACCCACCTCCATTCTATGACTTCACACACCTCCATTCTATGACTTCACACACCTTCATTCTTACTTCAGAAACATCAGTTCTATGACTTCACACAACTCCATTCTATGACTTCACAAACCTCCATTCTGTGACTTCACACACCTCCATTCTGAGTTCACACAACTCCATTCGGTGACTTCACACACCTCCAATGTGACTTCACAAACCTCCATTCTATGACTTCACACACTTCCATTCTATGACTTCACACTCTCCATTCTGTGACTTCACACACCTCCATTCTGTGTTCGCACACTTCCATTCTGTGACTTCACACACCTCCATTCTGTGACTTCACACACCTCCATTCTATGACTTCACACACCTCCATTATATGACCTCACACACCCTCATTCTATGGTTAGCACACACACATACATTCTATGAATTTACACATCCATTTTGACTTCACACACCTCCAATATATGACTTCAAACACCACAATTCTGTGACTTCACACACCTCCATTCTATGAGTTCATACCATCCATTCAGTGACTTCACACACCTCCATTCTATGACTTCACACACTTCCATTCTATGACTTCATACACCTCCATTCTGTGACTTTACCTACATCCATTCTGGGTTCACACACCTCCATTCTGTGACTTCACACACCTCCATTCTGTGACTTATCACACCTCCATTCTTTTACTTCACACACCTCCATTCTATGACTTCACATACCTCTATTCTGACGTCTCACACCTCCATTGTATGACTTCACACACCTCCATTCTGACTTCACACACCTCCATTCTATGACTTCGCACACCTCTATTCTGACTTCACACACCTCCATTCTGTGACTTCACACACCTCCATTCGATGACTTCACACACCTACATTCTTTGACTTCACACACAACCATTTTGTCTTCACACCTCCATTCTGTGACTTCACACACTTACATTTGTGACTTCTCACACCACCTTTTTGACTTCACACATCTCCATTCTGTGACTTCACACACCTCCAATCTGTGACTTCACACACCTCCATTCTGTGACTTCACACACCTCCATTCTGTGATTTCACACATCTCCCTTCCGTGACTTCACCCACCTCTATTCTATGAGTTCACACATCTCCATTCTATGACATCACACACCTCCATTCTATGACTTCACACACTTCCACTCTATGACTTCACACACCACCATTCTATGACTTCAAACACCTCCATTCTATGACTTCCCACACATGCATTCTAACTTCACACACCTCCATCTATGACTTCACACACCTTCATTCTGACATCACACACCTTCATTCTATGACTTCACAGACCTCGAATCTGTGACTTCACTCACCTGCACTCTATGACTTCACCACCTCCAATCTATGACTACACACCTCCATTCTGACTTCACACACCTTCATTCTGTGAATTCGCACACCTGCATTCTATGTGTTCACACACCTCCATTCTATGACTTCACACACCTTCATTCTTACTTCAGAAACATCAGTTCTATGACTTCACACAACTCCATTCTATGACTTCACAAACCTCCATTCTGTGAATTCACACACCTCCATTCTGAGTTCACGCAACTCCATTCGGTGACTTCACACACTTCCATTCTCACTTCACACACCTCCATTCTATGACTTCACAAAATTCCATTCTATGACTTCACACACCTCCATTCTGTGACTTCACACAACTCCATTCTGTGTTCGCACACTTCCATTCTGTGACTTCACACACCTCTATTCTGTGACTTCACACACCTCCATTCTGTGACTTCACACACTTCCATTCTATGACTTCACACACCTCCATTCTATGACTTCACACACCTCCATTCTATGACTTCACACACCTCCATTATATGACCTCACACACCCTCATTCTATGGTTTCACACACCTCCATTCTATGAATTCACACATCCATTTTGACTTCACACACCTCCAATATATGACTTCAATCACCTCAATTCTGTGACTTCACACCTCCATTCTATGAGTTCAAACCATCCGTTCTGTGACTTCACACACCTCCATTCTATGACTTCACACCCTTCCATTCTATGACTTCTTACACCTCCATTCTGTGACTTTACATACCTCCATTCTGAGTACACACACCTCCATTATATGACTTCACACACCTCTATTCTGACGTCACACACCTCCATTCTATGTCTTCACACACCTCCATTCTGACTTCACACACCTCCATTCTATGACTTCGCACACCTCTATTCTGACTTCACACACCTCCATTCTGTGACTTCACACACCTCCATTCGATGACTTCACACACCTACATTCTTTGACTTCACACACAACCATTTTGACTTCACACCTCCATTCTGTGACTTCACACACTAACATTTGTGACTTCTCACACCAAGTTTTTGACTTCACACATCTCCATTCTGTGACTTCACACACCTCCATTCTGTGACTTCACACACCTCCATTCTGTGATTTCACATACCTCCCTTCCGTGACTTCAACCACCTCCATTCTATGACTTCACACACCTCCATTCTATGACATCACACACCTCCATTCTATGACTTCACACACTTCCACTCTATGACTTCACACACCACCATTCTATGACTTCACACACCTCCATGCTGTGACTACCTACAGATGCATTCTGACTTCACACACCTCCATTGTATGTCTTCACACATCTTGTTTCTGTAACTTCCCACACTTCCAATGTTTGACTTCACAAACCACCATTCCATGACTTCACACACCTCCATTCTATGATTTCACACACCTCCATTCTTTGACTTCACACACCTCCATTTTGACTTCACACACCTACATTCTGTGACTTCACACACCTCCATTTGTGACTTCACACACCACCATTTTGATTTCACACACCTCCATTCTTTGACTTCACACACCTCCGTTTTGACTTCACACACTTCCATTCTGTGACTTTACACACCTCCATTCTGACTTCACACACCTCCATTCTGTGACGTCACATCCCTCCATTCTGTGACTTCCCACACCTCCATTATGTGACTTCACACACCTCCATTCTATGATTGCACACACCTCCATTCTATGACTTCACCCACCTCCATTCTATGACTTCACACCTCCATTCTGACGTCACATACCTCCATTCTCTCACTTCACACACCTCCATTATATGACTTCACACACCTCCATTCTATGACTTCACACACCTCCATTCTGTGACTTCACACACCACCATTGTTTGACTTCACACACCTCCATTCTTTGACTTCACACACCTCCATTCTATGACTTCACACACCAACATTCTATGACTTAACACACTTCCATTCTATGATTTCACACATCCATTTTGACTTCACACACCTAAAATATATGACTTCATACCCGTCCATTCTGTGACTTCACATACCTCCATTCTATGACTTCACAAATCTCCATTCTGTGACTTCACACACCTCCATTCTATGATTTCTCACACCTCAATTCTATGACTTCACACACCTCCAGTTTATGACGTCACACACCTCTATTTTGACTTCACACACCTCCATTATGTGACTTCACACACATCCCTTCTGTGACTTCACACACCTCCATTCTATGACTTCACACACCTTCATTCTTGACTTCACACACCTTCATTCTATGACTTCACACACTTCCATTCTATGATTTCACATACCTCCATGCTATGACTTCACACACCTCCATTCTGTGACTTCACACACCTCCATTCTGAGTTCACACACCTCCACTCTGTGACTTCACAAACCTCCATTCTATGATTTCACACACCTCCATTCTATGACTTCACACACCTCCATTTTATGACGTCACACACCTCCATTTTGGCTTCTCACACCTCCATTCTGTCACTTCACACACCTCCATTCTATGACTTCACACACTTCCTTTGTTACGTCACACGCCTCCATTCTATGTGTTTACACACCTCCATTCGATGACTTCACACACCTCCATTCTGACTTCACAGACCTCCATTCTATGACTTCACAGACCTTGAATATGTGACTTCACTCACCTCCACTCTAATACTTCACACTCCTCCAATCTATGACTTCCCACACCTCCTTTCTGTGACTTCACCCACCTCCATTTTATGACTTCACACACCTCCATTCTGTGACTTCACACACCTCCATTCTATGACCTCACACACCCTCATTCTATGATTTCACACACCTCCATTCTATGACTTCACACATCCATTTTGACTTCACACACCTCCAATATATGACTTCAAACACTTCAATTCTGTGACTTCACACACCTCCATTCTATGAGTTCATACCTTCCATTCTGTGACTTCACAGACCTCCATTCTATGACTTCACACACCTCCATTCTGTGACTTTACACACCTCCATTCTGACTTCACACACCTCCATTCTGTGACGTCACATCCCTCCATTCTGTGACTTCCCACACCTCCATTATGTGACTTCACACACCTCCATTCTATGATTGCACACACCTCCATTCTATGACTTCACCCACCTCCATTCTATGACTTCACACCTCCATTCTGACGTCACATACCTCCATTCTGTCACTTCACACACCTCCATTATATGACTTCACACACCTCCATTCTATGACTTCACACACCTCCATTCTATGACTTCACACACCTCCATGCTGGGACTTCACACACCTCCATTCTATGACTTCACACACCTTCTTCTTACTTCACAAACATACATTCTATGACTTCACACACCTCCATTCTATGACTTCACACACCTCCATTCTGTGACTTCACACACCTCCATTCTGACTTCACAGAGCTCCATTCTATGACTTCACACACCTCCATTCTTACTTTACAAACATCCATTCTATAACTTCACACACCTCCATTCTATGACTTTACACACCTCCATTCTGTGACTTCACATACCTCCATTCTATGACTTCACACACCTCCATTCTGTGACTTCACACACCTCCATTCTATGAATTCACACACTTCCATTGTGACGTCACGCACCTCCATTCTATGAGTTCACACACCTCCATTCGGAATTCACACAGCTCCATTCTGTGACCTCACAAAACTCCATTCTATGGTTTCACACACCTCCATACTATGACTTCACACACCTCCATTCTGACATCACACACCTGTATTCTATGACTTTGCACACCTCCATTCTGACATCACACAACTCCATTCTATGACTTCACAGACCTCGAATCTGTGACTTCACTCACCTGCACTCTATGACTTCACACTCCTCCATTCTATGACTTACCACACCTCCTTTCTATGACGTCACCCACCTCCAATCTATGACTACCCACCTCCATTCTGACTTCACAAACCTCCATTATCTCACTTCACACACCTCCATTCTATGACTTCACACACCTTCATTTTTCCTTCAGAAACATCCATTCTATGACTTCACACACCTCCATTCTATGACTTCACACACTTCCATTCTATGACTTCACACACCTCCATTTTATAACTTCACACACCTCCATTCTGTGACTTCACACACCTCCATTCTATGACCTCACACACCCTCATTCTATGATTTCACAGACCTCCATTCTATGACTTCAAACATCCATTTTTACTTCACACACCTCTAATATATGACTTCAAACACCTCAATTCTGTGATTTCACACACCTCCATTCTATGACTTCACACACTTCCATTCTATGATTTCACATACCTCCATGCTATGACTTCACACACCTCCATTCTGTGACTTCACACACCTCCATTCTGAGTTCACACACCTCCATTCTGTGACTTCACAAACCTCCATTCTATGATTTCACACACCTCCATTCTATGACTTCACACACCTCCATTTTATGACGTCACACACCTCCATTTTGACTTCTCACACCTCCATTCTGTGACTTCACACACCTCCATTCTATGACTTCACACACTTCCATTGTGACATCACACACCTCCATTTTATGAGTTCACAAACCTCCATTCTATGACTTCACACACCTCCATTCTGACTTCACACATCTCCATTCTATGACTTCACAGACCTCGAATATGTGACTTCACTCACCTCCACTCTATGATTTCACACTCCTCCATTCTATGAGTTCCCACACCTCCTTTCTATGACTTCCCCCACCTCCATTTTATGACATCACACACCTCCATTCTGTGACTTCACACACCTCCATTCTATGACCTCACACTCCCTCATTGTATGATTTCACACAACTCCATTCTATGACTTCACACATCCATTTTGACTTCACACACCTCCAATATATGACTTCAAACACCTCAATTCTGTCACTTCACACACCTCCATTCTATGACCTCATACCCTCCATTCTGTGACTCCACACACCTCCATTCTATGACTTCACACACCTCCATTCTATGACTTCCCACACCTGCATTCTGACTGCACACACCTCCATTCTATGACTTCACACATCTTCTTTCTGTAACTTCCCACACTTCCAATATTTCACTTCACAAACCTCCATTCCATGACTTCACACACCTCCATTCTATGAGTTCACACACCTCCATTCTTTGACTTCACACACCTCCATTTTGACTTCACACACCTACATTCTGTGACTTCACACACCTCCATTTGTGACTTCACACACCACCATTTTGATTTCACACACCTCCATTCTGTGACTTCACCAACCTCCATTCTGTGAATTCACACACCTCCATTCTATGACCTCACACACCCTCAATCTATGATTTCACACACCTCCATTCTATGACTTCACACATCCGTTTTGAGTTCACACACCTCCAATATATGACTTCAATCACCTCAATTCTGTCACTTCACACACCTCCATTCTATGACCTCATACCCTCCATTCTGTGACTCCACACACCTCCATTCTATGACTTCAAACACTTCCATTCTATGACTTCACACTCCTCCATTCTGTGACTTTACACACCTCCATTGTGAGTTCACACTCCTCCATTCTGTGATGTCACACATCTCCATTCTGTGACTTCACACACCTCCATTCTATGACTTCACACAATTCCATTCTATGACTTCACCCACCTCCATTCTATGACTTCACACCTCCATTCTGAGTTCACACACCTCCATTCTGTGACATCACACACCTCCATTCTATGACTTCACACACTTCCCTTCTATGACTTCACACACCTGCATTCTGACTTGACACACCTCCATTCTATGACTTCACACATCTTCTTTCTGTAACTTCCCACACTTTCAATGTTTGACTTCACAAACCTCCATTCCATGACTTCACACACCTCCATTCTATGAGTTCACACACCTCCATTTTGACTTCACACACCTACATTCTGTGACTTCACACACCTCCATTTGTGACTTCACACACCACCATTTTGATTTCACACACCTCCATTCTGTGACTTCACACACCTCCATTCTTTGAGTTCACACACCTCCGTTTTGACTTCACACACTTCATTCTGTGACTTCACACACCTCCATTCTGTGACTTTACACACCACCATTGTTTGACTACACACACCTCCATTCTTTGACTTCACACACCTCCATTCCACGACTTCACACACCTCGATTCTATTAGTTCACACACATCCATTCTATGAGTTCACACACCACAATTTTGTCTTCACACACCTCCATTCTATGACTTCGCAAACCTCCATTATGTGACTTCACACACCTCCATTCGGAGTTCACACACCTCCATTCGGTGACTTCACACACCTCCATTCTGACTTCACACACCTCCATTCTATGACTTCACACACTTCCATTCTGTGACTTCACACACCTCCATTCTGTGACTTCACAAACCTCCTTTCTGACTTCACACTGCTCCATTCTATGACTTCACACACCTCCATTCTTACTTTACAAACATCCATTCTATAACTTCACACACCTCCATTCTATGACTTTAGACACCTCCATTCTGTGACTTCACATACCTCCATTCTATGACTTCACACACCTCCATTCTGTGACTTCACACACCTCCATTCTGTGACTTCACACTCCTCCATTCTGACTTCACACAGCTCCCTTCTATGACTTCACACACCTCCATTCTTACTTTACAAACATCCATTCTATAACTTCACACACCTCCATTCTATGACTTTACACACCTCCATTCTGTGACTTCACATACCTCCATTCTATGACTTCACACACCTCCATTCTGTGACTTCACACACCTCCATTCTATGACTTCACACACTTCCATTGTGACGTCACACACCTCCATTCTATGAGTTCACACACCTCCATTCTATGACTTCACACACCTCCATTCTGACTTCACACACCTCCATTCTATGACTTCACAGACCTCGAATATGTGACTTCAATCACCTCCACTCTATGACTTCACACTCCTCCATTCTATGACTTCCCACACCTCCTTTCTATGACTTCACCCACCTCCATTTTATCACTTCACACACCTCCATTCTGTGACTTCACACACCACCATTTTTTGACTTCAAACACCTCCATTCTGTGACTTCACGCACCTCCATTCGGAGTTCACACACCTGCATTCTGTGACTTCACACACCTCCATTCTGACTTCACACACCTCAATTCTATGACTCCACACACTTCCATTCTGTGACTTCACACACTTCCATTCTCTGACTTCACACACCTCCATTCTGTGACTTCACACACCTCCATTCTGTGATTTCACATACCTCCCTTCCGTGACTTCACCCACCTCCATTCTATGACTTCACACACCTCCATTCTATGACATCACACACCTCCATTCTATGACTTCACACACTTCCACTCTATGACTTCACACACCACCATTCTATGACTTCACACACCTCCATGCTGTGACTTCCTACAGATGCATTCTGACTTCACACACCTCCATTGTATGTCTTCACACATCTTGTTTCTGTAACTTCCCACACTTCCAGTGTTTGACTTCACAAACCACCATTCCATGACTTCACACACCTCCATTCTATGATTTCACACACCTCCATTCTTTGACTTCACACACCTCCATTTTGACTTCACACACCTACATTCTGTGACTTCACACACCTCCATTTGTGACTTCACACACCACCATTTTGATTTCACACACCTCCATTCTTTGACTTCACACACCTCCGTTTTGACTTCACACACTTCCATTCTGTGACTTCACACACCTCCATTCTGTGACTTCACACACCACCATTGTTTGACTTCACACACCTCCATTCTTTGACTTCACACACCTCTATTCTATGACTTCACACACCAACATTCTATGACTTAACACACATCCATTCTATGATTTCACACATCCATTTTGACTTCACACACCTAAAATATATGACTTCATACCCGTCCATTCTGTGACTTCACATACCTCCATTCTATGACTTCACAAATCTCCATTCTGTGACTTCACACACCTCCATTCTATGATTTCTCACACCTCAATTCTATGACTTCACACACCTCCAGTTTATGACGTCACACACCTCTATTTTGACTTCACACACCTCCATTATGTGACTTCACACACATCCCTTCTGTGACTTCACACACCTCCATTCTATGACTTCACACACCTTCATTCTTGACTTCACACACCTTCATTCTATGACTTCACACACTTCCATTCTATGATTTCACATACCTCCATGCTATGACTTCACACACCTCCATTCTGTGACTTCACACACCTCCATTCTGAGTTCACACACCTCCACTCTGTGACTTCACAAACCTCCATTCTATGATTTCACACACCTCCATTCTATGACTTCACACACCTCCATTTTATGACGTCACACACCTCCATTTTGGCTTCTCACACCTCCATTCTGTCACTTCACACACCTCCATTCTATGACTTCACACACTTCCTTTGTTACGTCACACGCCTCCATTCTATGTGTTTACACACCTCCATTCGATGACTTCACACACCTCCATTCTGACTTCACAGACCTCCATTCTATGACTTCACAGACCTTGAATATGTGACTTCACTCACCTCCACTCTAATACTTCACACTCCTCCAATCTATGACTTCCCACACCTCCTTTCTATGACTTCACCCACCTCCATTTTATGACTTCACACACCTCCATTCTGTGACTTCACACCTCCATTCTATGACCTCACACACCCTCATTCTATGATTTCACACACCTCCATTCTATGACTTCACACATCCATTTTGATTTCACACACCTCCAATATATGACTTCAAACACTTCAATTCTGTGACTTCACACACCTCCATTCTATGAGTTCATACCTTCCATTCTGTGACTTCACAGACCTCCATTCTATGACTTCACACACCTCCATTCTGTGACTTTACACACCTCCATTCTGACTTCACACACCTCCATTCTGTGACGTCACATCCCTCCATTCTGTGACTTCCCACACCTCCATTATGTGACTTCACACACCTCCATTCTATGATTGCACACACCTCCATGCTGTGACTTCACACACCTCCATTCTATGACTTCACACACCTTCTTCTTACTTCACAAACATACATTCTATGACTTCACACACCTCCATTCTATGACTTCACACACCTCCATTCTGTGACTTCACACACCTCCATTCTGACTTCACAGAGCTCCATTCTATGACTTCACACACCTCCATTCTTACTTTACAAACATCCATTCTATAACTTCACACACCTCCATTCTATGACTTTACACACCTCCATTCTGTGACTTCACATACCTCCATTCTATGACTTCACACACCTCCATTCTGTGACTTCACACACCTCCATTCTATGAATTCACACACTTCCATTGTGACGTCACGCACCTCCATTCTATGAGTTCACACACCTCCATTCGGAATTCACACAGCTCCATTCTGTGACCTCACAAAACTCCATTCTATGGTTTCACACACCTCCATACTATGACTTCACACACCTCCATTCTGACATCACACACCTGTATTCTATGACTTTGCACACCTCCATTCTGACATCACACAACTCCATTCTATGACTTCACAGACCTCGAATCTGTGACTTCACTCACCTGCACTCTATGACTTCACACTCCTCCATTCTATGACTTACCACACCTCCTTTCTATGACGTCACCCACCTCCAATCTATGACTACCCACCTCCATTCTGACTTCACAAACCTCCATTCTCTCACTTCACACACCTCCATTCTATGACTTCACACACCTTCATTTTTCCTTCAGAAACATCCATTCTATGACTTCACACACCTCCATTCTATGACTTCACACACTTCCATTCTATAACTTCACACACCTCCATTTTATAACTTCACACACCTCCATTCTGTGACTTCACACACCTCCATTCTATGACCTCACACACCCTCATTCTATGATTTCACAGACCTCCATTCTATGACTTCAAACATCCATTTTTACTTCACACACCTCTAATATATGACTTCAAACACCTCAATTCTGTGATTTCACACACCTCCATTCTATGACTTCACACACTTCCATTCTATGATTTCACATACCTCCATGCTATGACTTCACACACCTCCATTCTGTGACTTCACACACCTCCATTCTGAGTTCACACACCTCCATTCTGTGACTTCACAAACCTCCATTCTATGATTTCACACACCTCCATTCTATGACTTCACACACCTCCATTTTATGACGTCACACACCTCCATTTTGACTTCTCACACCTCCATTCTGTGACTTCACACACCTCCATTCTATGACTTCACACACTTCCATTGTGACATCACACACCTCCATTTTATGAGTTCACAAACCTCCATTCTATGACTTCACAAACCTCCATTCTGACTTCACACATCTCCATTCTATGACTTCACAGACCTCGAATATGTGACTTCACTCACCTCCACTCTATGATTTCACACTCCTCCATTCTATGACTTCCCACACCTCCTTTCTATGACTTCCCCCACCTCCATTTTATGACATCACACACCTCCATTCTGTGACTTCACACACCTCCATTCTATGACCTCACACTCCCTCATTGTATGATTTCACACAACTCCATTCTATGACTTCACACATCCATTTTGACTTCACACACCTCCAATATATGACTTCAAACACCTCAATTCTGTCACTTCACACACCTCCATTCTATGACCTCATACCCTCCATTCTGTGACTCCACACACCTCCATTCTATGACTTCACACACCTCCATTCTATGACTTCCCACACCTGCATTCTGACTGCACACACCTCCATTCTATGACTTCACACATCTTCTTTCTGTAACTTCCCACACTTCCAATATTTCACTTCACAAACCTCCATTCCATGACTTCACACACCTCCATTCTATGAGTTCACACACCTCCATTCTTTGACTTCACACACCTCCATTTTGACTTCACACACCTACATTCTGTGACTTCACACACCTCCATTTGTGACTTCACACACCACCATTTTGATTTCACACACCTCCATTCTGTGACTTCACCAACCTCCATTCTGTGAATTCACACACCTCCATTCTATGACCTCACACACCCTCAATCTATGATTTCACACACCTCCATTCTATGACTTCACACATCCGTTTTGAGTTCACACACCTCCAATATATGACTTCAATCACCTCAATTCTGTCACTTCACACACCTCCATTCTATGACCTCATACCCTCCATTCTGTGACTCCACACACCTCCATTCTATGACTTCAAACACTTCCATTCTATGACTTCACACTCCTCCATTCTGTGACTTTACACACCTCCATTGTGAGTTCACACTCCTCCATTCTGTGATGTCACACATCTCCATTCTGTGACTTCACACACCTCCATTCTATGACTTCACACAATTCCATTCTATGACTTCACCCACCTCCATTCTATGACTTCACACCTCCATTCTGAGTTCACACACCTCCATTCTGTGACATCACACACCTCCATTCTATGACTTCACACACTTCCCTTCTATGACTTCACACACCTGCATTCTGACTTGACACACCTCCATTCTATGACTTCACACATCTTCTTTCTGTAACTTCCCACACTTTCAATGTTTGACTTCACAAACCTCCATTCCATGACTTCACACACCTCCATTCTATGAGTTCACACACCTCCATTTTGACTTCACACACCTACATTCTGTGACTTCACACACCTCCATTTGTGACTTCACACACCACCATTTTGATTTCACACACCTCCATTCTGTGACTTCACACACCTCCATTCTTTGAGTTCACACACCTCCGTTTTGACTTCACACACTTCATTCTGTGACTTCACACACCTCCATTCTGTGACTTTACACACCACCATTGTTTGACTACACACACCTCCATTCTTTGACTTCACACACCTCCATTCCACGACTTCACACACCTCGATTCTATTAGTTCACACACATCCATTCTATGAGTTCACACACCACAATTTTGTCTTCACACACCTCCATTCTATGACTTCGCAAACCTCCATTATGTGACTTCACACACCTCCATTCGGAGTTCACACACCTCCATTCGGTGACTTCACACACCTCCATTCTGACTTCACACACCTCCATTCTATGACTTCACACACTTCCATTCTGTGACTTCACACACCTCCATTCTGTGACTTCACAAACCTCCTTTCTGACTTCACACTGCTCCATTCTATGACTTCACACACCTCCATTCTTACTTTACAAACATCCATTCTATAACTTCACACACCTCCATTCTATGACTTTAGACACCTCCATTCTGTGACTTCACATACCTCCATTCTATGACTTCACACACCTCCATTCTGTGACTTCACACACCTCCATTCTGTGACTTCACACTCCTCCATTCTGACTTCACACAGCTCCCTTCTATGACTTCACACACCTCCATTCTTACTTTACAAACATCCATTCTATAACTTCACACACCTCCATTCTATGACTTTACACACCTCCATTCTGTGACTTCACATACCTCCATTCTATGACTTCACACACCTCCATTCGGTGACTTCACACACCTCCATTCTATGACTTCACACACTTCCATTGTGACGTCACACACCTCCATTCTATGAGTTCACACACCTCCATTCTATGACTTCACACACCTCCATTCTGACTTCACACACCTCCATTCTATGACTTCACAGACCTCGAATATGTGACTTCAATCACCTCCACTCTATGACTTCACACTCCTCCATTCTATGACTTCCCACACCTCCTTTCTATGACTTCACCCACCTCCATTTTATCACTTCACACACCTCCATTCTGTGACTTCACACACCACCATTTTTTGACTTCAAACACCTCCATTCTGTGACTTCACGCACCTCCATTCGGAGTTCACACACCTGCATTCTGTGACTTCACACACCTCCATTCTGACTTCACACACCTCAATTCTATGACTCCACACACTTCCATTCTGTGACTTCACACACTTCCATTCTCTGACTTCACACACCTCCATTCTGTGACTTCACACACCTCCATTCTGTGATTTCACATACCTCCCTTCCGTGACTTCACCCACCTCCATTCTATGACTTCACACACCTCCATTCTATGACATCACACACCTCCATTCTATGACTTCACACACTTCCACTCTATGACTTCACACACCACCATTCTATGACTTCACACACCTCCATGCTGTGACTTCCTACAGATGCATTCTGACTTCACACACCTCCATTGTATGTCTTCACACATCTTGTTTCTGTAACTTCCCACACTTCCAGTGTTTGACTTCACAAACCACCATTCCATGACTTCACACACCTCCATTCTATGATTTCACACACCTCCATTCTTTGACTTCACACACCTCCATTTTGACTTCACACACCTACATTCTGTGACTTCACACACCTCCATTTGTGACTTCACACACCACCATTTTGATTTCACACACCTCCATTCTTTGACTTCACACACCTCCGTTTTGACTTCACACACTTCCATTCTGTGACTTCACACACCTCCATTCTGTGACTTCACACACCACCATTGTTTGACTTCACACACCTCCATTCTTTGACTTCACACACCTCTATTCTATGACTTCACACACCAACATTCTATGACTTAACACACATCCATTCTATGATTTCACACATCCATTTTGACTTCACACACCTAAAATATATGACTTCATACCCGTCCATTCTGTGACTTCACATACCTCCATTCTATGACTTCACAAATCTCCATTCTGTGACTTCACACACCTCCATTCTATGATTTCTCACACCTCAATTCTATGACTTCACACACCTCCAGTTTATGACGTCACACACCTCTATTTTGACTTCACACACCTCCATTATGTGACTTCACACACATCCCTTCTGTGACTTCACACACCTCCATTCTATGACTTCACACACCTTCATTCTTGACTTCACACACCTTCATTCTATGACTTCACACACTTCCATTCTATGATTTCACATACCTCCATGCTATGACTTCACACACCTCCATTCTGTGACTTCACACACCTCCATTCTGAGTTCACACACCTCCACTCTGTGACTTCACAAACCTCCATTCTATGATTTCACACACCTCCATTCTATGACTTCACACACCTCCATTTTATGACGTCACACACCTCCATTTTGGCTTCTCACACCTCCATTCTGTCACTTCACACACCTCCATTCTATGACTTCACACACTTCCTTTGTTACGTCACACGCCTCCATTCTATGTGTTTACACACCTCCATTCGATGACTTCACACACCTCCATTCTGACTTCACAGACCTCCATTCTATGACTTCACAGACCTTGAATATGTGACTTCACTCACCTCCACTCTAATACTTCACACTCCTCCAATCTATGACTTCCCACACCTCCTTTCTATGACTTCACCCACCTCCATTTTATGACTTCACACACCTCCATTCTGTGACTTCACACACCTCCATTCTATGACCTCACACACCCTCATTCTATGATTTCACACACCTCCATTCTATGACTTCACACATCCATTTTGACTTCACACACCTCCAATATATGACTTCAAACACTTCAATTCTGTGACTTCACACACCTCCATTCTATGAGTTCATACCTTCCATTCTGTGACTTCACAGACCTCCATTCTATGACTTCACACACCTCCATTCTGTGACTTTACACACCTCCATTCTGACTTCACACACCTCCATTCTGTGACGTCACATCCCTCCATTCTGTGACTTCCCACACCTCCATTATGTGACTTCACACACCTCCATTCTATGATTGCACACACCTCCATTCTATGACTTCACCCACCTCCATTCTATGACTTCACACCTCCATTCTGACATCACATACCTCCATTCTGTCACTTCACACACCTCCATTATATGACTTCACACACCTCCATTCTATGACTTCACACACCTCCATTCTATGACTTCACACACCTCCATGCTGTGACTTCACACACCTCCATTCTATGACTTCACACACCTTCTTCTTACTTCACAAACATACATTCTATGACTTCACACACCTCCATTCTATGACTTCACACACCTCCATTCTGTGACTTCACACACCTCCATTCTGACTTCACAGAGCTCCATTCTATGACTTCACACACCTCCATTCTTACTTTACAAACATCCATTCTATAACTTCACACACCTCCATTCTATGACTTTACACACCTCCATTCTGTGACTTCACATACCTCCATTCTATGACTTCACACACCTCCATTCTGTGACTTCACACACCTCCATTCTATGAATTCACACACTTCCATTGTGACGTCACGCACCTCCATTCTATGAGTTCACACACCTCCATTCGGAATTCACACAGCTCCATTCTGTGACCTCACAAAACTCCATTCTATGGTTTCACACACCTCCATACTATGACTTCACACACCTCCATTCTGACATCACACACCTGTATTCTATGACTTTGCACACCTCCATTCTGACATCACACAACTCCATTCTATGACTTCACAGACCTCGAATCTGTGACTTCACTCACCTGCACTCTATGACTTCACACTCCTCCATTCTATGACTTACCACACCTCCTTTCTATGACGTCACCCACCTCCAATCTATGACTACCCACCTCCATTCTGACTTCACAAACCTCCATTCTCTCACTTCACACACCTCCATTCTATGACTTCACACACCTTCATTTTTCCTTCAGAAACATCCATTCTATGACTTCACACACCTCCATTCTATGACTTCACACACTTCCATTCTATAACTTCACACACCTCCATTTTATAACTTCACACACCTCCATTCTGTGACTTCACACACCTCCATTCTATGACCTCACACACCCTCATTCTATGATTTCACAGACCTCCATTCTATGACTTCAAACATCCATTTTTACTTCACACACCTCTAATATATGACTTCAAACACCTCAATTCTGTGATTTCACACACCTCCATTCTATGACTTCACACACTTCCATTCTATGATTTCACATACCTCCATGCTATGACTTCACACACCTCCATTCTGTGACTTCACACACCTCCATTCTGAGTTCACACACCTCCATTCTGTGACTTCACAAACCTCCATTCTATGATTTCACACACCTCCATTCTATGACTTCACACACCTCCATTTTATGACGTCACACACCTCCATTTTGACTTCTCACACCTCCATTCTGTGACTTCACACACCTCCATTCTATGACTTCACACACTTCCATTGTGACATCACACACCTCCATTTTATGAGTTCACAAACCTCCATTCTATGACTTCACACACCTCCATTCTGACTTCACACATCTCCATTCTATGACTTCACAGACCTCGAATATGTGACTTCACTCACCTCCACTCTATGATTTCACACTCCTCCATTCTATGACTTCCCACACCTCCTTTCTATGACTTCCCCCACCTCCATTTTATGACATCACACACCTCCATTCTGTGACTTCACACACCTCCATTCTATGACCTCACACTCCCTCATTGTATGATTTCACACAACTCCATTCTATGACTTCACACATCCATTTTGACTTCACACACCTCCAATATATGACTTCAAACACCTCAATTCTGTCACTTCACACACCTCCATTCTATGACCTCATACCCTCCATTCTGTGACTCCACACACCTCCATTCTATGACTTCACACACCTCCATTCTATGACTTCCCACACCTGCATTCTGACTGCACACACCTCCATTCTATGACTTCACACATCTTCTTTCTGTAACTTCCCACACTTCCAATATTTCACTTCACAAACCTCCATTCCATGACTTCACACACCTCCATTCTATGAGTTCACACACCTCCATTCTTTGACTTCACACACCTCCATTTTGACTTCACACACCTACATTCTGTGACTTCACACACCTCCATTTGTGACTTCACACACCACCATTTTGATTGAACACACATCCATTCTGTGACTTCACCAACCTCCATTCTGTGAATTCACACACCTCCATTCTATGACCTCACACACCCTCAATCTATGATTTCACACACCTCCATTCTATGACTTCACACATCCGTTTTGAGTTCACACACCTCCAATATATGACTTCAATCACCTCAATTCTGTCACTTCACACACCTCCATTCTATGACCTCATACCCTCCATTCTGTGACTCCACACACCTCCATTCTATGACTTCAAACACTTCCATTCTATGACTTCACACTCCTCCATTCTGTGACTTTACACACCTCCATTGTGAGTTCACACTCCTCCATTCTGTGATGTCACACATCTCCATTCTGTGACTTCACACACCTCCATTCTATGACTTCACACAATTCCATTCTATGACTTCACCCACCTCCATTCTATGACTTCACACCTCCATTCTGAGTTCACACACCTCCATTCTGTGACATCACACACCTCCATTCTATGACTTCACACACTTCCCTTCTATGACTTCACACACCTGCATTCTGACTTGACACACCTCCATTCTATGACTTCACACATCTTCTTTCTGTAACTTCCCACACTTTCAATGTTTGACTTCACAAACCTCCATTCCATGACTTCACACACCTCCATTCTATGAGTTCACACACCTCCATTTTGACTTCACACACCTACATTCTGTGACTTCACACACCTCCATTTGTGACTTCACACACCACCATTTTGATTTCACACACCTCCATTCTATGACTTCACACACCTCCATTCTTTGAGTTCACACACCTCCGTTTTGACTTCACACACTTCATTCTGTGACTTCACACACCTCCATTCTGTGACTTTACACACCACCATTGTTTGACTACACACACCTCCATTCTTTGACTTCACACACCTCCATTCCACGACTTCACACACCTCGATTCTATTAGTTCACACACATCCATTCTATGAGTTCACACACCACAATTTTGTCTTCACACACCTCCATTCTATGACTTCGCAAACCTCCATTATGTGACTTCACACACCTCCATTCGGAGTTCACACACCTCCATTCGGTGACTTCACACACCTCCATTCTGACTTCACACACCTCCATTCTATGACTTCACACACTTCCATTCTGTGACTTCACACACCTCCATTCTGTGACTTCACAAACCTCCTTTCTGACTTCACACTGCTCCATTCTATGACTTCACACACCTCCATTCTTACTTTACAAACATCCATTCTATAACTTCACACACCTCCATTCTATGACTTTAGACACCTCCATTCTGTGACTTCACATACCTCCATTCTATGACTTCACACACCTCCATTCTGTGACTTCACACACCTCCATTCTGTGACTTCACACTCCTCCATTCTGACTTCACACAGCTCCCTTCTATGACTTCACACACCTCCATTCTTACTTTACAAACATCCATTCTATAACTTCACACACCTCCATTCTATGACTTTACACACCTCCATTCTGTGACTTCACATACCTCCATTCTATGACTTCACACACCTCCATTCTGTGACTTCACACACCTCCATTCTATGACTTCACACACTTCCATTGTGACGTCACACACCTCCATTCTATGAGTTCACACACCTCCATTCTATGACTTCACACACCTCCATTCTGACTTCACACACCTCCATTCTATGACTTCACAGACCTCGAATATGTGACTTCAATCACCTCCACTCTATGACTTCACACTCCTCCATTCTATGACTTCCCACACCTCCTTTCTATGACTTCACCCACCTCCATTTTATCACTTCACACACCTCCATTCTGTGACTTCACACACCACCATTTTTTGACTTCAAACACCTCCATTCTGTGACTTCACGCACCTCCATTCGGAGTTCACACACCTGCATTCTGTGACTTCACACACCTCCATTCTGACTTCACACACCTCAATTCTATGACTCCACACACTTCCATTCTGTGACTTCACACACTTCCATTCTCTGACTTCACACACCTCCATTCTGTGACTTCACACACCTCCATTCTGTGATTTCACATACCTCCCTTCCGTGACTTCACCCACCTCCATTCTATGACTTCACACACCTCCATTCTATGACATCACACACCTCCATTCTATGACTTCACACACTTCCACTCTATGACTTCACACACCACCATTCTATGACTTCACACACCTCCATGCTGTGACTTCCTACAGATGCATTCTGACTTCACACACCTCCATTGTATGTCTTCACACATCTTGTTTCTGTAACTTCCCACACTTCCAGTGTTTGACTTCACAAACCACCATTCCATGACTTCACACACCTCCATTCTATGATTTCACACACCTCCATTCTTTGACTTCACACACCTCCATTTTGACTTCACACACCTACATTCTGTGACTTCACACACCTCCATTTGTGACTTCACACACCACCATTTTGATTTCACACACCTCCATTCTTTGACTTCACACACCTCCGTTTTGACTTCACACACTTCCATTCTGTGACTTCACACACCTCCATTCTGTGACTTCACACACCACCATTGTTTGACTTCACACACCTCCATTCTTTGACTTCACACACCTCTATTCTATGACTTCACACACCAACATTCTATGACTTAACACACATCCATTCTATGATTTCACACATCCATTTTGACTTCACACACCTAAAATATATGACTTCATACCCGTCCATTCTGTGACTTCACATACCTCCATTCTATGACTTCACAAATCTCCATTCTGTGACTTCACACACCTCCATTCTATGATTTCTCACACCTCAATTCTATGACTTCACACACCTCCAGTTTATGACGTCACACACCTCTATTTTGACTTCACACACCTCCATTATGTGACTTCACACACATCCCTTCTGTGACTTCACACACCTCCATTCTATGACTTCACACAACTTCATTCTTGACTTCACACACCTTCATTCTATGACTTCACACCTCCATTCTGAGTTCACACACGTCCACTCTGTGACTTCACAAACCTCCATTCTATGATTTCACACACCTCCATTCTATGACTTCACACACGTCCATTTTATGACGTCACACACCTCCATTTTGGCTTCTCACACCTCCATTCTGTCACTTCACACACCTCCATTTTATGACGTCACACACCTCCATTTTGGCTTCTCACACCTCCATTCTGTCACTTCACACACCTCCATTCTATGACTTCACACACTTCCTTTGTTACGTCACACACCTCCATTCTGTGTGTTTACACACCTCCATTCGATGACTTCACACACCTCCATTCTGACTTCACAGACCTCCATTCTATGACTTCACAGACCTTGAATATGTGACTTCACTCACCTCCACTCTAATACTTCACACTCCTCCAATCTATGACTTCCCACACCTCCTTTCTATGACTTCACGCACCTCCATTTTATGACTTCACACACCTCCATTCTGTGACTTCACACACCTCCATTCTATGACCTCACACACCCTCATTCTATGATTTCACACACCTCCATTCTATGACTTCACACATCCATTTTGACTTCACACACCTCCAATATATGACTTCAAACACTTCAATTCTGTGACTTCACACACCTCCATTCTATGAGTTCATACCTTCCATTCTGTGACTTCACAGACCTCCATTCTATGACTTCACACACTTCCATTCTATGACTTCACACACCTCCATTCTGTGACTTTACACAACTCCATTCTGACTTCACACACCTCCATTCTGTGAAGTCACATCCCTCCCTTCTGTGACTTCCCACACCTCCATTATGTGACTTCACACACCTCCATTCTATGATTGCACACACCTCCATTCTATGACTTCACCCACCTCCATTCTATGACTTCACACCTCCATTCTGACGTCACATACCTCCATTCTGTCACTTCACACACCTCCATTATATGACTTCACACACCTCCATTCTATGACTTCACACACCTCCATTCTATGACTTCACACACCTCCATGCTGTGACTTCACACACCTCCATTCTATGACTTCACACACCTTCTTCTTACTTCACAAACATACATTCTATGACTTCACACACCTCCATTCTATGACTTCACACACCTCCATTCTGTGACTTCACACACCTCCATTCTGACTTCACAGAGCTCCATTCTATGACTTCACACACCTCCATTCTTACTTTACAAACATCCATTCTATAACTTCACACACCTCCATTCTATGACTTTACACACCTCCATTCTGTGACTTCACATACCTCCATTCTATGACTTCACACACCTCCATTCTGTGACTTCACACACCTCCATTCTATGAATTCACACACTTCCATTGTGACGTCACGCACCTCCATTCTATGAGTTCACACACCTCCATTCTGAATTCACACAGCTCCATTCTGTGACCTCACAAAACTCCATTCTATGGTTTCACACACCTCCATACTATGACTTCACACAACTCCATCTATGACTTCACACACCTCCATTCTGACATCACACACCTGTATTCTATGACTTTGCACACCTCCATTCTGACATCACACAACTCCATTCTATGACTTCGCAGACCTCGAATCTGTGACTTCACTCACCTGCACTCTATGACTTCACACTCCTCCATTCTATGACTTACCACACCTCCTTTCTATGACGTCACCCACCTCCAATCTATGACTACCCACCTCCATTCTGACTTCACAAACCTCCATTCTCTCACTTCACACACCTCCATTCTATGACTTCACACACCTTCATTTTTCCTTCAGAAACATCCATTCTATGACTTCACACACCTCCATTCTATGACTTCACACACTTCCATTCTATGACTTCACACACCTCCATTTTATAACTTCACACACCTCCATTCTGTGACTTCACACACCTCCATTCTATGACCTCACACACCCTCATTCTATGATTTCACAGACCTCCATTCTATGACTTCAAACATCCATTTTTACTTCACACACCTCTAATATATGACTTCAAACACCTCAATTCTGTGATTTCACACACCTCCATTCTATGACTTCACACACTTCCATTCTATGATTTCACATACCTCCATGCTATGACTTCACACACCTCCATTCTGTGACTTCACACACCTCCATTCTATGATTTCACACACCTCCATTCTATGACTTCACACACCTCCATTTTATGACGTCACACACCTCCATTTTGACTTCTCACACCTCCATTCTGTGACTTCACACACCTCCATTCTATGACTTCACACACTTCCATTGTGACATCACACACCTCCATTTTATGAGTTCACAAACCTCCATTCTATGACTTCACACACCTCCATTCTGACTTCACACATCTCCATTCTATGACTTCACAGACCTCGAATATGTGACTTCACTCACCTCCACTCTATGATTTCACACTCCTCCATTCTATGACTTCCCACACCTCCTTTCTATGACTTCCCCCACCTCCATTTTATGACATCACACACCTCCATTCTGTGACTTCACACACCTCCATTCTATGACCTCACACTCCCTCATTGTATGATTTCACACAACTCCATTCTATGACTTCACACATCCATTTTGACTTCACACACCTCCAATATATGACTTCAAACACCTCAATTCTGTCACTTCACACACCTCCATTCTATGACCTCATACCCTCCATTCTGTGACTCCACACACCTCCATTCTATGACTTCACACACCTCCATTCTATGACTTCCCACACCTGCATTCTGACTTCACACACCTCCATTCTATGACTTCACACATCTTCTTTCTGTAACTTCCCACACTTCCAATATTTCACTTCACAAACCTCCATTCCATGACTTCACACACCTCCATTCTATGAGTTCACACACCTCCATTCTTTGACTTCACACACCTCCATTTTGACTTCACACACCTACATTCTGTGACTTCACACACCTCCATTTGTGACTTCACACACCACCATTTTGATTTCACACACCTCCATTCTGTGACTTCACCCACCTCCATTCTGTGAATTCACACACCTCCATTCTATGACCTCACACACCCTCAATCTATGATTTCACACACCTCCATTCTATGACTTCACACATCCGTTTTGAGTTCACACACCTCCAATATATGACTTCAATCACCTCAATTCTGTCACTTCACACACCTCCATTCTATGACCTCATACCCTCCATTCTGTGACTCCACACACCTCCATTCTATGACTTCAAACACTTCCATTCTATGACTTCACACTCCTCCATTCTGTGACTTTACACACCTCCATTGTGAGTTCACACTCCTCCATTCTGTGATGTCACACATCTCCATTCTGTGACTTCACACACCTCCATTCTATGACTTCACACAATTCCATTCTATGACTTCACCCACCTCCATTCTATGACTTCACACCTCCATTCTGAGTTCACACACCTCCATTCTGTGACATCACACACCTCCATTCTATGACTTCACACACTTCCCTTCTATGACTTCACACACCTGCATTCTGACTTGACACACCTCCATTCTATGACTTCACACATCTTCTTTCTGTAACTTCCCACACTTTCAATGTTTGACTTCACAAACCTCCATTCCATGACTTCACACACCTCCATTCTATGAGTTCACACACCTCCATTCGTTGACTTCACACACCTCCATTTTGACTTCACACACCTTCATTCTGTGACTTCACACACCTCCATTTGTGACTTCACACACCACCATTTTGATTTCACACACCTCCATTCTGTGACTTCACACACCTCCATTCTTTGAGTTCACACACCTCCGTTTTGACTTCACACACTTCATTCTGTGACTTCACACACCTCCATTCTGTGACTTTACACACCACCATTGTTTGACTACACACACCTCCATTCTTTGACTTCACACACCTCCATTCCACGACTTCACACACCTCGATTCTATTAGTTCACACACATCCATTCTATGAGTTCACACACCACAATTTTGTCTTCACACACCTCCATTCTATGACTTCGCAAACCTCCATTATGTGACTTCACACACCTCCATTCGGAGTTCACACACCTCCATTCGGTGACTTCACACACCTCCATTCTGACTTCACACACCTCCATTCTATGACTTCACACACTTCCATTCTGTGACTTCACACACCTCCATTCTGTGACTTCACAAACCTCCTTTCTGACTTCACACTGCTCCATTCTATGACTTCACACACCTCCATTCTTACTTTACAAACATCCATTCTATAACTTCACACACCTCCATTCTATGACTTTAGACACCTCCATTCTGTGACTTCACATACCTCCATTCTATGACTTCACACACCTCCATTCTGTGACTTCACACACCTCCATTCTGTGACTTCACACTCCTCCATTCTGACTTCACACAGCTCCCTTCTATGACTTCACACACCTCCATTCTTACTTTACAAACATCCATTCTATAACTTCACACACCTCCATTCTATGACTTTACACACCTCCATTCTGTGACTTCACATACCTCCATTCTATGACTTCACACACCTCCATTCTGTGACTTCACACACCTCCATTCTATGACTTCACACTCTTCCATTGTGATGTCACACACCTCCATTCTATGAGTTCACACACCTCCATTCTATGACTTCACACACCTCCATTCTGACTTCACACACCTCCATTCTATGACTTCACAGACCTCGAATATGTGACTTCAATCACCTCCACTCTATGACTTCACACTCCTCCATTCTATGACTTCCCACACCTCCTTTCTATGACTTCACCCACCTCCATTTTATCACTTCACACACCTCCATTCTGTGACTTCACACACCACCATTTTTTGACTTCAAACACCTCCATTCTGTGACTTCACGCACCTCCATTCGGAGTTCACACACCTGCATTCTGTGACTTCACACACCTCCATTCTGACTTCACACACCTCAATTCTATGACTCCACACACTTCCATTCTGTGACTTCACACACCTCCATTCTCTGACTTCACACACCTCCATTCTGTGACTTCACACACCTCCATTCTGTGATTTCACATACCTCCCTTCCGTGACTTCACCCACCTCCATTCTATGACTTCACACACCTCCATTCTATGACATCACACACCTCCATTCTATGACTTCACACACTTCCACTCTATGACTTCACACACCACCATTCTATGACTTCACACACCTCCATGCTGTGACTTCCTACAGATGCATTCTGACTTCACACACCTCCATTGTATGTCTTCACACATCTTGTTTCTGTAACTTCCCACACTTCCAGTGTTTGACTTCACAAACCACCATTCCATGACTTCACACACCTCCATTCTATGATTTCACACACCTCCATTCTTTGACTTCACACACCTCCATTTTGACTTCACACACCTACATTCTGTGACTTCACACACCTCCATTTGTGACTTCACACACCACCATTTTGATTTCACACACCTCCATTCTTTGACTTCACACACCTCCGTTTTGACTTCACACACTTCCATTCTGTGACTTCACACACCTCCATTCTGTGACTTCACACACCACCATTGTTTGACTTCACACACCTCCATTCTTTGACTTCACACACCTCCATTCTATGACTTCACACACCAACATTCTATGACTTAACACACATCCATTCTATGATTTCACACATCCATTTTGACTTCACACACCTAAAATATATGACTTCATACCCGTCCATTCTGTGACTTCACATACCTCCATTCTATGACTTCACAAATCTCCATTCTGTGACTTCACACACCTCCATTCTATGATTTCTCACACCTCAATTCTATGACTTCACACACCTCCAGTTTATGACGTCACACACATCTATTTTGACTTCACACACCTCCATTATGTGACTTCACACACATCCCTTCTGTGACTTCACACACCTCCATTCTATGACTTCACACACCTTCATTCTTGACTTCACACACCTTCATTCTATGACTTCACACCTCCATTCTGAGTTCACACACCTCCACTCTGTGACTTCACAAACCTCCATTCTATGATTTCACACACCTCCATTCTATGACTTCACACACGTCCATTTTATGACGTCACACACCTCCATTTTGGCTTCTCACACCTCCATTCTGTCACTTCACACACCTCCATTTTATGACGTCACACACCTCCATTTTGGCTTCTCACACCTCCATTCTGTCACTTCACACACCTCCATTCTATGACTTCACACACTTCCTTTGTTACGTCACACACCTCCATTCTATGTGTTTACACACCTCCATTCGATGACTTCACACACCTCCATTCTGACTTCACAGACCTCCATTCTATGACTTCACAGACCTTGAATATGTGACTTCACTCACCTCCACTCTAATACTTCACACTCCTCCAATCTATGACTTCCCACACCTCCATTCTATGACTTCACACACGTCCATTTTATGACGTCACACACCTCCATTTTGGCTTCTCACACCTCCATTCTGTCACTTCACACACCTCCATTTTATGACGTCACACACCTCCATTTTGGCTTCTCACACCTCCATTCTGTCACTTCACACACCTCCATTCTATGACTTCACACACTTCCTTTGTTACGTCACACACCTCCATTCTATGTGTTTACACACCTCCATTCGATGACTTCACACACCTCCATTCTGACTTCACAGACCTCCATTCTATGACTTCACAGACCTTGAATATGTGACTTCACTCACCTCCACTCTAATACTTCACACTTCTCCAATCTATGACTTCCCACACCTCCTTTCTATGACTTCACGCACCTCCATTTTATGACTTCACACACCTCCATTCTGTGACTTCACACACCTCCATTCTATGACCTCACACACCCTCATTCTATGATTTCACACACCTCCATTCTATGACTTCACACATCCATTTTGACTTCACACACCTCCAATATATGACTTCAAACACTTCAATTCTGTGACTTCACACACCTCCATTCTATGAGTTCATACCTTCCATTCTGTGACTTCACAGACCTCCATTCTATGACTTCACACACTTCCATTCTATGACTTCACACACCTCCATTCTGTGACTTTACACACCTCCATTCTGACTTCACACACCTCCATTCTGTGAAGTCACATCCCTCCATTCTGTGACTTCCCACACCTCCATTCTGTGACTTCACACACCTCCATTCTGACTTCACAGAGCTCCATTCTATGACTTCACACACCTCCATTCTTACTTTACAAACATCCATTCTATAACTTCACACACCTCCATTCTATGACTTCACACACCTCCATTCTGTGACTTCACACACCTCCATTCTATGAATTCACACACTTCCATTGTGACGTCACGCACCTCCATTCTATGAGTTCACACACCTCCATTCTGAATTCACACAGCTCCATTCTGTGACCTCACAAAACTCCATTCTATGGTTTCACACACCTCCATACTATGACTTCACACAACTCCATCTATGACTTCACACACCTCCATTCTGACATCACACACCTGTATTCTATGACTTTGCACACCTCCATTCTGACATCACACAACTCCATTCTATGACTTCGCAGACCTCGAATCTGTGACTTCACTCACCTGCACTCTATGACTTCACACTCCTCCATTCTATGACTTACCACACCTCCTTTCTATGACGTCACCCACCTCCAATCTATGACTACCCACCTCCATTCTGACTTCACAAACCTCCATTCTCTCACTTCACACACCTCCATTCTATGACTTCACACACCTTCATTTTTCCTTCAGAAACATCCATTCTATGACTTCACACACCTCCATTCTATGACTTCACACACTTCCATTCTATGACTTCACACACCTCCATTTTATAACTTCACACACCTCCATTCTGTGACTTCACACACCTCCATTCTATGACCTCACACACCCTCATTCTATGATTTCACAGACCTCCATTCTATGACTTCAAACATCCATTTTTACTTCACACACCTCTAATATATGACTTCAAACACCTCAATTCTGTGATTTCACACACCTCCATTCTATGACTTCACACACTTCCATTCTATGATTTCACATACCTCCATGCTATGACTTCACACACCTCCATTCTGTGACTTCACACACCTCCATTCTGAGTTCACACACCTCCATTCTGTGACTTCACAAACCTCCATTCTATGATTTCACACACCTCCATTCTATGACTTCACACACCTCCATTTTATGACGTCACACACCTCCATTTTGACTTCTCACACCTCCATTCTGTGACTTCACACACCTCCATTCTATGACTTCACACACTTCCATTGTGACATCACACACCTCCATTTTATGAGTTCACAAACCTCCATTCTATGACTTCACACACCTCCATTCTGACTTCACACATCTCCATTCTATGACTTCACAGACCTCGAATATGTGACTTCACTCACCTCCACTCTATGATTTCACACTCCTCCATTCTATGACTTCCCACACCTCCTTTCTATGACTTCCCCCACCTCCATTTTATGACATCACACACCTCCATTCTGTGACTTCACACACCTCCATTCTATGACCTCACACTCCCTCATTGTATGATTTCACACAACTCCATTCTATGACTTCACACATCCATTTTGACTTCACACACCTCCAATATATGACTTCAAACACCTCAATTCTGTCACTTCACACACCTCCATTCTATGACCTCATACCCTCCATTCTGTGACTCCACACACCTCCATTCTATGACTTCACACACCTCCATTCTATGACTTCCCACACCTGCATTCTGACTTCACACACCTCCATTCTATGACTTCACACATCTTCTTTCTGTAACTTCCCACACTTCCAATATTTCACTTCACAAACCTCCATTCCATGACTTCACACACCTCCATTCTATGAGTTCACACACCTCCATTCTTTGACTTCACACACCTCCATTTTGACTTCACACACCTACATTCTGTGACTTCACACACCTCCATTTGTGACTTCACACACCACCATTTTGATTTCACACACCTCCATTCTGTGACTTCACCAACCTCCATTCTGTGAATTCACACACCTCCATTCTATGACCTCACACACCCTCAATCTATGATTTCACACACCTCCATTCTATGACTTCACACATCCGTTTTGAGTTCACACACCTCCAATATATGACTTCAATCACCTCAATTCTGTCACTTCACACACCTCCATTCTATGACCTCATACCCTCCATTCTGTGACTCCACACACCTCCATTCTATGACTTCAAACACTTCCATTCTATGACTTCACACTCCTCCATTCTGTGACTTTACACACCTCCATTGTGAGTTCACACTCCTCCATTCTGTGATGTCACACATCTCCATTCTGTGACTTCACACACCTCCATTCTATGACTTCACACAATTCCATTCTATGACTTCACCCACCTCCATTCTATGACTTCACACCGCCATTCTGAGTTCACACACCTCCATTCTGTGACATCACACACCTCCATTCTATGACTTCACACACTTCCCTTCTATGACTTCACACACCTGCATTCTGACTTGACACACCTCCATTCTATGACTTCACACATCTTCTTTCTGTAACTTCCCACACTTTCAATGTTTGACTTCACAAACCTCCATTCCATGACTTCACACACCTCCATTCTATGAGTTCACACACCTCCATTCGTTGACTTCACACACCTCCATTTTGACTTCACACACCTTCATTCTGTGACTTCACACACCTCCATTTGTGACTTCACACACCACCATTTTGATTTCACACACCTCCATTCTGTGACTTCACACACCTCCATTCTTTGAGTTCACACACCTCCGTTTTGACTTCACACACTTCATTCTGTGACTTCACACACCTCCATTCTGTGACTTTACACACCACCATTGTTTGACTACACACACCTCCATTCTTTGACTTCACACACCTCCATTCCACGACTTCACACACCTCGATTCTATTAGTTCACACACATCCATTCTATGAGTTCACACACCACAATTTTGTCTTCACACACCTCCATTCTATGACTTCACAAACCTCCATTATGTGACTTCACACACCTCCATTCGGAGTTCACACACCTCCATTCGGTGACTTCACACACCTCCATTCTGACTTCACACACCTCCATTCTATGACTTCACACACTTCCATTCTGTGACTTCACACACCTCCATTCTGTGACTTCACAAACCTCCTTTCTGACTTCACACTGCTCCATTCTATGACTTCACACACCTCCATTCTTACTTTACAAACATACATTCTATAACTTCACACACCTCCATTCTATGACTTTAGACACCTCCATTCTGTGACTTCACATACCTCCATTCTATGACTTCACACACCTCCATTCTGTGACTTCACACACCTCCATTCTGTGACTTCACACTCCTCCATTCTGACTTCACACAGCTCCCTTCTATGACTTCACACACCTCCATTCTTACTTTACAAACATCCATTCTATAACTTCACACACCTCCATTCTATGACTTTACACACCTCCATTCTGTGACTTCACATACCTCCATTCTATGACTTCACACACCTCCATTCTGTGACTTCACACACCTCCATTCTATGACTTCACACTCTTCCATTGTGATGTCACACACCTCCATTCTATGAGTTCACACACCTCCATTCTATGACTTCACACACCTCCATTCTGACTTCACACACCTCCATTCTATGACTTCACAGACCTCGAATATGTGACTTCAATCACCTCCACTCTATGACTTCACACTCCTCCATTCTATGACTTCCCACACCTCCTTTCTATGACTTCACCCACCTCCATTTTATCACTTCACACACCTCCATTCTGTGCCTTCACACACCACCATTTTTTGACTTCAAACACCTCCATTCTGTGACTTCACGCACCTCCATTCGGAGTTCACACACCTGCATTCTGTGACTTCACACACCTCCATTCTGACTTCACACACCTCAATTCTATGACTCCACACACTTCCATTCTGTGACTTCACACACTTCCATTCTCTGACTTCACACACCTCCATTCTGTGACTTCACACACCTCCATTCTGTGATTTCACATACCTCCCTTCCGTGACTTCACCCACCTCCATTCTATGACTTCACACACCTCCATTCTATGACATCACACACCTCCATTCTATGACTTCACACACTTCCACTCTATGACTTCACACACCACCATTCTATGACTTCACACACCTCCATGCTGTGACTTCCTACAGATGCATTCTGACTTCACACACCTCCATTGTATGTCTTCACACATCTTGTTTCTGTAACTTCCCACACTTCCAGTGTTTGACTTCACAAACCACCATTCCATGACTTCACACACCTCCATTCTATGATTTCACACACCTCCATTCTTTGACTTCACACACCTCCATTTTGACTTCACACACCTACATTCTGTGACTTCACACACCTCCATTTGTGACTTCACACACCACCATTTTGATTTCACACACCTCCATTCTTTGACTTCACACACCTCCGTTTTGACTTCACACACTTCCATTCTGTGACTTCACACACCTCCATTCTGTGACTTCACACACCACCATTGTTTGACTTCACACACCTCCATTCTTTGACTTCACACACCTCCATTCTATGACTTCACACACCAACATTCTATGACTTAACACACATCCATTCTATGATTTCACACATCCATTTTGACTTCACACACCTAAAATATATGACTTCATACCCGTCCATTCTGTGACTTCACATACCTCCATTCTATGACTTCACAAATCTCCATTCTGTGACTTCACACACCTCCATTCTATGATTTCTCACACCTCAATTCTATGACTTCACACACCTCCAGTTTATGACGTCACACACATCTATTTTGACTTCACACACCTCCATTATGTGACTTCACACACATCCCTTCTGTGACTTCACACACCTCCATTCTATGACTTCACACACCTTCATTCTTGACTTCACACACCTTCATTCTATGACTTCACACCTCCATTCTGAGTTCACACACCTCCACTCTGTGACTTCACAAACCTCCATTCTATGATTTCACACACCTCCATTCTATGACTTCACACACGTCCATTTTATGACGTCACACACCTCCATTTTGGCTTCTCACACCTCCATTCTGTCACTTCACACACCTCCATTTTATGATGTCACACACCTCCATTTTGGCTTCTCACACCTCCATTCTGTCACTTCACACACCTCCATTCTATGACTTCACACACTTCCTTTGTTACGTCACACACCTCCATTCTATGTGTATACACACCTCCATTCGATGACTTCACACACCTCCATTCTGACTTCACAGACCTCCATTCTATGACTTCACAGACCTTGAATATGTGACTTCACTCACCTCCACTCTAATACTTCACACTCCTCCAATCTATGACTTCCCACACCTCCTTTCTATGACTTCACCCACCTCCATTTTATGACTTCACACACCTCCATTCTGTGACTTCACACACCTCCATTTTATGACCTCACACACCCTCATTCTATGATTTCACACACCTCCATTCTATGACTTCACACATCCATTTTGACTTCACACACCTCCAATATATGACTTCAAACACTTCAATTCTGTGACTTTACACACCTCCATTCTGACTTCACACACCTCCATTCTGTGAAGTCACATCCCTCCATTCTGTGACTTCCCACACCTCCATTATGTGACTTCACACACCTCCATTCTATGATTGCACACACCTCCATTCTATGACTTCACCCACCTCCATTCTATGACTTCACACCTCCATTCTGACGTCACATACCTCCATTCTGTCACTTCACACACCTCCATTATATGACTTCACACACCTCCATTCTATGACTTCACACACCTCCATTCTATGACTTCACACACCTCCATGCTGTGACTTCACACACCTCCATTCTATGACTTCACACACCTTCTTCTTACTTCACAAACATACATTCTATGACTTCACACACCTCCATTCTATGACTTCACACACCTCCATTCTGTGACTTCACACACCTCCATTCTGACTTCACAGAGCTCCATTCTATGACTTCACACACCTCCATTCTTACTTTACAAACATCCATTCTATAACTTCACACACCTCCATTCTATGACTTTACACACCTCCATTCTGTGACTTCACATACCTCCATTCTATGACTTCACACACCTCCATTCTGTGACTTCACACACCTCCATTCTATGAATTCACACACTTCCATTGTGACGTCACGCACCTCCATTCTATGAGTTCACACACCTCCATTCTGAATTCACACAGCTCCATTCTGTGACCTCACAAAACTCCATTCTATGGTTTCACACACCTCCATACTATGACTTCACACAACTCCATCTATGACTTCACACACCTCCATTCTGACATCACACACCTGTATTCTATGACTTTGCACACCTCCATTCTGACATCACACAACTCCATTCTATGACTTCACAGACCTCGAATCTGTGACTTCACTCACCTGCACTCTATGACTTCACACTCCTCCATTCTATGACTTACCACACCTCCTTTCTATGACGTCACCCACCTCCAATCTATGACTACCCACCTCCATTCTGACTTCACAAACCTCCATTCTCTCACTTCACACACCTCCATTCTATGACTTCACACACCTTCATTTTTCCTTCAGAAACATCCATTCTATGACTTCACACACCTCCATTCTATGACTTCACACACTTCCATTCTATGACTTCACACACCTCCATTTTATAACTTCACACACCTCCATTCTGTGACTTCACACACCTCCATTCTATGACCTTACACACCCTCATTCTATGATTTCACAGACCTCCATTCTATGACTTCAAACATCCATTTTTACTTCACACACCTCTAATATATGACTTCAAACACCTCAATTCTGTGATTTCACACACCTCCATTCTATGACTTCACACACTTCCATTCTATGATTTCACACACCTCCATGCTATGACTTCACACACCTCCATTCGGTGACTTCACACACCTCCATTCTGAGTTCACACACCTCCATTCTGTGAATTCACAAACCTCCATTCTATGATTTCACACACCTCCATTCTATGACTTCACACACCTCCATTTTATGACGTCACACACCTCCATTTTGACTTCTCACACCTCCATTCTGTGACTTCACACACCTCCATTCTATGACTTCACACACTTCCATTGTGACATCACACACCTCCATTTTATGAGTTCACAAACCTCCATTCTATGACTTCACACACCTCCATTCTGACTTCACACATCTCCATTCTATGACTTCACAGACCTCGAATATGTGACTTCACTCACCTCCACTCTATGATTTCACACTCCTCCATTCTATGACTTCCCACACCTCCTTTCTATGACTTCCCCCACCTCCATTTTATGACATCACACACCTCCATTCTGTGACTTCACACACCTCCATTCTATGACTTCACACACCCTCATTCTATGATTTCACAGACCTCCATTCTATGACTTCAAACATCCATTTTTACTTCACACACCTCTAATATATGACTTCAAACACCTCAATTCTGTGATTTCACACACCTCCATTCTATGACTTCACACACTTCCATTCTATGATTTCACATACCTCCATGCTATGACTTCACACACCTCCATTCTGTGACTTCACACACCTCCATTCTGAGTTCACACACCTCCATTCTGTGACTTCACAAACCTCCATTCTATGATTTCACACACCTCCATTCTATGACTTCACACACCTCCATTTTATGACGTCACACACCTCCATTTTGACTTCTCACACCTCCATTCTGTGACTTCACACACCTCCATTCTATGACTTCACACACTTCCATTGTGACATCACACACCTCCATTTTATGAGTTCACAAACCTCCATTCTATGACTTCACACACCTCCATTCTGACTTCACACATCTCCATTCTATGACTTCACAAACCTCGAATATGTGACTTCACTCACCTCCACTCTATGATTTCACACTCCTCCATTCTATGACTTCCCACACCTCCTTTCTATGACTTCCCCCACCTCCATTTTATGACATCACACACCTCCATTCTGTGACTTCACACACCTCCATTCTATGACCTCACACTCCCTCATTGTATGATTTCACACAACTCCATTCTATGACTTCACACATCCATTTTGACTTCACACACCTCCAATATATGACATCAAACACCTCAATTCTGTCACTTCACACACCTCCATTCTATGACCTCATACCCTCCATTCTGTGACTCCAAACACCTCCATTCTATGACTTCACACACCTCCATTCTATGACTTCCCACACCTGCATTCTGACTTCACACACCTCCATTCTATGACTTCACACATCTTCTTTCTGTAACTTCCCACACTTCCAATATTTCACTTCACAAACCTCCATTCCATGACTTCACACACCTCCATTCTATGAGTTCACACACCTCCATTCTTTGACTTCACACACCTCCATTTTGACTTCACACACCTACATTCTGTGACTTCACACACCTCCATTTGTGACTTCACACACCACCATTTTGATTTCACACACCTCCATTCTGTGACTTCACATACCTCGATTCTATTAGTTCACACACCTCCATTCTGTGACTTCACACACCTCCATTCTTTGAGTTCACACACCTCCGTTTTGACTTCACAAACTTCCATTCTGTGACTTCACACACCTCCATTCTGTGACTTCACACACCACCATTGTTTGACTTCAAACACCTACATTCTGTGACTTCACACACCTCCATTCGGAGTTCACACACCTGCATTCGGTGACTTCACACACCTCCATTCTGACTTCACACACCTCAATTCTATGACTTCACACACCTCCATTCTGTGACTTCACACACCACCATTTTTTGACTTCAAACACCTCCATTCTGGGACTTCACAAAACTCCATTCTATGGTTTCACACACCTCCATACTGCGACTTCACACAACTCCATCTATGACTTTACACACCTCCATTCTGACATCACACACCTCTATTGTATGACTTCGCACACCTCCATTCTGACATCACACAACTCCATTCTATGAGTTCACAGACCTCGAATCTGTGACTTCACTCACCTGCACTCTATGACTTCACACTCCTCCATTCTATGACTTACCACACCTCCTTTCTATGACGTCACCCACCTCCAATCTATGACTACCCACCACCATTCTGACTTCACACACCTCCATTCTCTGACTTCACACACCTCCATTCTTTGACTTCACACACCTTCATTTTTCCTTCAGAAACATCCATTCTATGACTTCACACACCTCCATTCTATGACTTCACAAACCTCCATTCTGTGACTTCACACACCTCCGTTCTGAGTTGACAAAACTGCATTCGGTGACCTCACACATCTCCATTCTGACTTCACACACCTCCATTCTATGACTTCACACACCTCCATTCTATGACTTCCCACACCTGCATTCTGACTTCATACACCTCCATTCTATGACTTCACACATCTTCTTTCTGTAACTTCCCACACTTCCAATATTTCACTTCACAAACCTCCATTCCATGACTTCACACACCTCCATTCTATGAGTTCACACACCTCCATTCTTTGACTTCACACACCTCCATTTTGACTTCACACACCTACATTCTGTGACTTCACACACCTCCATTTGTGACTTCACACACCACCATTTTGATTTCACACACCTCCATTCTGTGACTTCACATACCTCGATTCTATTAGTTCACACACCTCCATTCTGTGACTTCACACACCTCCATTCTTTGAGTTCACACACCTCCATTCTTTGACTTCACACACCTCCATTTTGACTTCACACACCTACATTCTGTGACTTCACACACCTCCATTTGTGACTTCACACACCACCATTTTGATTTCACACACCTCCATTCTGTGACTTCACATACCTCGATTCTATTAGTTCACACACCTCCATTCTGTGACTTCACACACCTCCATTCTTTGAGTTCACACACCTCCGTTTTGACTTCACAAACTTCCATTCTGTGACTTCACACACCTCCATTCTGTGACTTCACACACCACCATTGTTTGACTTCAAACACCTACATTCTGTGACTTCACACACCTCCATTCGGAGTTCACACACCTGCATTCGGTGACTTCACACACCTCCATTCTGACTTCACACACCTCAATTCTATGACTTCACACACCTCCATTCTGTGACTTCACACACCACCATTTTTTGACTTCAAACACCTCCATTCTGGGACTTCACAAAACTCCATTCTATGGTTTCACACACCTCCATACTGCGACTTCACACAACTCCATCTATGACTTTACACACCTCCATTCTGACATCACACACCTCTATTGTATGACTTCGCACACCTCCATTCTGACATCACACAACTCCATTCTATGAGTTCACAGACCTCGAATCTGTGACTTCACTCACCTGCACTCTATGACTTCACACTCCTCCATTCTATGACTTACCACACCTCCTTTCTATGACGTCACCCACCTCCAATCTATGACTACCCACCACCATTCTGACTTCACACACCTCCATTCTCTGACTTCACACACCTCCATTCTTTGACTTCACACACCTTCATTTTTCCTTCAGAAACATCCATTCTATGACTTCACACACCTCCATTCTATGACTTCACAAACCTCCATTCTGTGACTTCACACACCTCCGTTCTGAGTTGACAAAACTGCATTCGGTGACCTCACACATCTCCATTCTGACTTCACACACCTCCATTCTATGACTTCACACACCTCCATTCTATGACTTCCCACACCTGCATTCTGACTTCATACACCTCCATTCTATGACTTCACACATCTTCTTTCTGTAACTTCCCACACTTCCAATATTTCACTTCACAAACCTCCATTCCATGACTTCACACACCTCCATTCTATGAGTTCACACACCTCCATTCTTTGACTTCACACACCTCCATTTTGACTTCACACACCTACATTCTGTGACTTCACACACCTCCATTTGTGACTTCACACACCACCATTTTGATTTCACACACCTCCATTCTGTGACTTCACATACCTCGATTCTATTAGTTCACACACCTCCATTCTGTGACTTCACACACCTCCATTCTTTGAGTTCACACACCTCCGTTTTGACTTCACAAACTTCCATTCTGTGACTTCACACACCTCCATTCTGTGACTTCACACACCACCATTGTTTGACTTCAAACACCTACATTCTGTGACTTCACACACCTCCATTCGGAGTTCACACACCTGCATTCGGTGACTTCACACACCTCCATTCTGACTTCACACACCTCAATTCTATGACTTCACACACCTCCATTCTGTGACTTCACACACCACCATTTTTTGACTTCAAACACCTCCATTCTGGGACTTCACAAAACTCCATTCTATGGTTTCACACACCTCCATACTGCGACTTCACACAACTCCATCTATGACTTTACACACCTCCATTCTGACATCACACACCTCTATTGTATGACTTCGCACACCTCCATTCTGACATCACACAACTCCATTCTATGAGTTCACAGACCTCGAATCTGTGACTTCACTCACCTGCACTCTATGACTTCACACTCCTCCATTCTATGACTTACCACACCTCCTTTCTATGACGTCACCCACCTCCAATCTATGACTACCCACCACCATTCTGACTTCACACACCTCCATTCTCTGACTTCACACACCTCCATTCTTTGACTTCACACACCTTCATTTTTCCTTCAGAAACATCCATTCTATGACTTCACACACCTCCATTCTATGACTTCACAAACCTCCATTCTGTGACTTCACACACCTCCGTTCTGAGTTGACACAACTGCATTCGGTGACCTCACACATCTCCATTCTGACTTCACACACCTCCATTCTATGACTTCAAACACTTCCATTCTATGACTTCCCACACCTCCATTCTATGACTTCACAAACCTCCATTCTGAGTTCACACACCTCCATTCTGTGACTTCACACACCTCCATTCTGACTTCACACACCTCCATTCTATGACTTCACACACTTCCATTCTATGACTTCCCACACCTCCATTCTATGACTTCACACACTTCCATTGTGATATCACACACCTCCATTCTATGAGTTCACACACCTCCATTCTATGACTTCCCACACCTCCTTTCTATGACTTCACCCACCTCCATTTTATGACTTCACCCACCTCCATTCTGTGAATTCACACACCTCCATTCTATGACCTCACACACCCTCAATCTATGATTTCACACACCTCCATTCTATGACTTCACACATCCGTTTTGACTTCACACACCTCCAATATATGACTTCAATCACCTCAATTCTGTCACTTCACACACCTCCATTCTATGACCTCATACCCTCCATTCTGTGACTCCACACACGTCCATTCTATGACTTCACACACTTCCATTCTATGACTTCACACTCCTCCATTCTGTGACTTTACACACCTCCACTGTGAGTTCACACTCCTCCATTCTGTGATGTCACACATCTCCATTCTGTGACTTCACACACCTCCATTCTATGACTTCACACAATTCCATTCTATGACTTCACCCACCTCCATTCTATGACTTCACACCTCCATTCTGAGTTCACACACCTCCATTCTGTGACATCACACACCTCCATTCTATGACTTCACACACTTCCCTTCTATGACTTCACACACCTGCATTCTGACTTGACACACCTCCATTCTATGACTTCACAAATCTTCTTTCTGTAACTTCCCACACTTTCAATGTTTGACTTCACAAACCTCCATTCCATGACTTCACACACCTCCATTCTATGAGTTCACACACCTCCATTCTTTGACTTCACACACCTCCATTTTGACTTCACACACCTACATTCTGTGACTTCACACACCTCCATTTGTGACTTCACACACCACCATTTTGATTTCACACACCTCCATTCTGTGACTTCACACACCTCCATTCTTTGAGTTCACACACCTCCGTTTTGACATCACACACTTCCATTCTGTGACTTCACACACCTCCATTCTGTGACTTTACACACCACCATTGTTTGACTACACACACCTCCATTCTTTGACTTCACACACCTCCATTCCACGACTTCACACACCTCGATTCTATTAGTTCACACACATCCATTCTATGAGTTCACACACCATAATTTTGTCTTCACACACCTCCATTCTATGACTTCGCAAACCTCCATTATGTGACTTCACACACCTCCATTCGGAGTTCACACACCTCCATTCGGTGACTTCACACACCTCCATTCTGACTTCACACACCTCCATTCTATGACTTCACACACTTCCATTCTGTGACTTCACACACCTCCATTCTGTGACTTCACACTCCTCCATTCTGACTTCACACAGCTCCCTTCTATGACTTCACACACCTCCATTTTTACTTTACAAACATCCATTCTATAACTTCACACACCTCCATTCTATGACTTTAGACACCTCCATTCTGTGACTTCACATACCTCCATTCTATGACTTCACACACCTCCATTCTGTGACTTCACACACCTCCATTCTGTGACTTCACACTCCTCCATTCTGACTTCACACAGCTCCCTTCTATGACTTCACACACCTCCATTCTTACTTTACAAACATCCATTCTATAACTTCACACACCTCCATTCTATGACTTTACACACCTCCATTCTGTGACTTCACATACCTCCATTCTATGACTTCACACACCTCCATTCTGTGACTTCACACACCTCCATTCTATGACTTCACACACTTCCATTGTGACGTCACACACCTCCATTCTATGAGTTCACACACCTCCATTCTATGACTTCACACACCTCCATTCTGACTTCACACACCTCCATTCTATGACTTCACAGACCTCGAATATGTGACTTCAATCACCTCCACTCTATGACTTCACACTCCTCCATTCTATGACTTCCCACACCTCCTTTCTATGACTTCACCCACCTCCATTTTATCACTTCACACACCTCCATTCTGTGACTTCACACACCACCATTTTTTGACTTCAAACACCTCCATTCTGTGACTTCACGCACCTCCATTCGGAGTACACACACCTGCATTCTGTGACTTCACACACCTCCATTCTGCCTTCACACACCTCAATTCTATGACTCCACACACTTCCATTCTGTGACTTCACACACCTCCATTCTCTGACTTCACACACCTCCATTCTGACTTCACACAGCTCCATTCTATGACTTCACACACCTCCATTCTTACTTTACAAACATCCATTCTATAACTTCACACAACTCCATTCTATGACTTTACACACCTCCATTCTGTTACTTCACATACCTCCATTCTATGACTTCACACACCTCCATTCTGTGACTTCACACACCTCCATTCTATGATTACACACACCTCCATTCTGACTTCACACACCTCCATTCTATTACTTCACACACCTCCATTCTGAATTCACACAGCTCCATTCTGTGACTTCACAAATCTCCATTCTATGGTTTCACACACCTCCATACTACGACTTCAGACAACTCCATCTATGACTTCACACACCTCCATTCTGACATCACACACCTCTATTGTATGACTTTGCACACCTCCATTCTGACATCACACACCTCCATTCTATGACTTCACAGACCTCGAATCTGTGACTTCACTCACCTGCACTCTAGGACTTCACACTCCTCCATTCTATGACTTACCACACCTCCTTTCTATGACGTCACCCACCTCCAATCTATGACTACCCACCTCCATTCTGACTTCACACACCTCCATTCTCTGACTTCACACACCTCCATTCTTTGACTTCACACACCTCCATTTTCCCTTCAGAAACATCTATTCTATGACTTCACACACCTCTATTCTATGACTTCACAAACCTCCATTCTGTGACTTCACACACCTCCATTCTGAGTTGACACAACTGCATTCGGTGACGTCACACACCTCCATTTGTGACTTCACACACCACCATTTTGATTTCACACACCTCCATTCTGTGACTTCACACACCTCCATTCTTTGAGTTCACACACCTCCGTTTTGACTTCACACACTTCCATTCTGTGACTTCACACACCTCCATTCTGTGACTTTACACACCACCATTGTTTGACTTCACACACATACATTCTTTGACTTCACACACCTCCATTTCACGACTTCACACACCTCGATTCTATTAGTTCACACACATCCATTCTATGAGTTCACACACCACAATTTTGTCTTCACACACCTCCATTCTATGCCTTCGCAAACCTCCATTCTGTGACTTCATACACCTCCATTCGGAGTTCACACACCTCCATTCGGTGACTTCACACACCTCCATTCTGACTTCACACAGCTCCATTCTATGACTTCACACACCTTCATTCTTACTTTACAAACATCCATTCTATAACTTCACACACCTCCGTTCTATGACTTTACACACCTCCATTTTGTGACTTCACATACCTCCATTCTATGACTTCACACACCTCCATTCTGTGACTTCACACACCTCCATTCTGTGACTTCACACACCTCCATTCTGACTTCACACAGCTCACTTCTATGACTTCACACACCTCCATTCTTACTTTACAAACATCCATTCTATAACTTCACACACCTCCATTCTATGACTTTACACACCTCCATTCTGTGACTTCACATACCTCCATTCTATGACTTCACACACCTCCATTCTGTGACTTCACACACCTCCATTCTATGACTTCACACACTTCCATTGTGACGTCACACACCTCCATTCTATGAGTTCACACACCTCCATTCTATGACTTCACACACCTCCATTCTGACTTCACACACCTCCATTCTATGACTTCACAGACCTCGAATATGTGACTTCAATCACCTCCACTCTATGACTTCACACTCCTCCATTCTATGACTTCCCACACCTCCTTTCTATGACTTCAGCCACCTCCATTTTATCTCTTCACACACCTCCATTCTGTGACTTCACACACCTCAATTCTATGACCTCACACACCCTCATTATATGATTTCACACACCTCCATTCTATGACTTCACACACCTCCATTCTGAATTCACACAGCCTCATTCTGTGACTTCACAAAACTCCATTCTATGGTTTCACACACCTCCATACTATGACTTGACACAACTCCATCTATGACTTCACACACCTCCATTCTATGACTTCACAGACCTCGAATCTGTGACTTCACTCACCTGCACTCTATGACTTCACACTCCTCCATTCTATGACCTACCACACCTCCTTTCTGTGACATCAACCACCTCCAATCTATGACTACCCACCTCCATTGTGACTTCACACACCTCCATTCTCTGACTTCACACACTTCCATTCTATGACTTCACACACCTTCATTTTCCCTTCAGTAACATCCATTCTATGACTTCACACACCTCCATTCTATGACTTCACAAACCTCAATTCTGTGACTTCACACGCCTCCATTCTGAGTTGACAAAACTCCATTCGGTGACGTCACACATCTCCATTCTGACTTCACACACCTCCATTCTATGACTTCACAAACTTCCATTCTGTGACTTCACACACCTCCATTCTGTGACTTCACAAACCTCCATTATGAGTTCACACACCTCCATTCTGTGACTTCACACACTTCCATTCTATGACTTCACACACCTCCATTTTATAACTTCACACACCTCCATTCTGTGACTTCACACACCTCCATTCTATGACCTCACACACCCTCATTCTATGATTTCACAGAACTCCATTCTATGACTTCAAACATCCATTTTGACTTCACACACCTCTAATATATGACTTCAAACACCTCAATTCTGTGATTTCAAACACCTCCATTCTATGACTTCACACAGTTCCATTCTATAATTTCACATACCTCCATGCTATGACTTCACACACCTCCATTCTGTGACTTCACACACCTCCATTCTGAGTTCATACACCTCCATTCTGTAACTTCACAAACCTCCATTCTATGATTTCACACACCTCCATTCTATGACTTCACACACCTCCATTTTATGAAGTCACACACCTCCATTTTCACTTCTCACACCTCCATTCTGTGACTTCACACACCTCCATTCTATGACTTCACACACCTCCATTCTGACTTCACACACATCCATTCTATGACTTCAGAGACCTCGAATATGTGACTTCACTCACCTCCACTCTATGACTTCTCACTCCACCATTCTATGACTTCCCACACCTCCTTTCTATGACTTCACCCACCTCCATTTTATGACTTCACACACCTCCATTCTGTGACTTCACACACCTCCATTCTATGACCTCACACACCCTCATTCTATGATTTCACACACCTCCATTCTATGACTTCACACATCCATTTTGACTTCAGACACCTCCAATATATGACTTCAAACACCTCAATTCTGTCACCTCACACACCTCCATTCTATGACCTCATACCCTCCATTCTGTGACTCCACACACCTCCATTCTATGACTTCACACAATTCCATTCTAAGACTTCACCCACCTCCATTCTATGACTTCACACCTCCATTCTGACTTCACACACCTCCATTCTGTGACATCACACACCTCCATTCCATGACTTCACACACCTCCATTCTATGACTTCCCACACCTGCATTCTGATTTCACACACCTCCATTCTATGACTTCACTCATCTTCTTTCTGTAACTTCCCACACTTCCAATGTTTGATTTCACGAACCTCCATTCCATGACTTCACACACCTCCATTCTATGAGTTCACACACCTCCATTCTTTGACTTCACACACCTCCATTTTGACTTCACACAACTACATTCTGTGACTTCACACACCTCCATTTGTGACTTCACACACCACCATTTTGATTTCACACACCTCCATTCTGTGACTTCACACACCTCCATTCTTTGAGTTCACACACCTCCGTTTTGACTTCACACACTTCCATTCTGTGACTTCACACACCTCCATTCTGATTCGCACAGCTCCATTCTATGACTTTGCACACCTTCATTCTTGGACGTCACACACCTCCATTCTATGACTTCACACACCTATATTATTACATTACAAACATCCATTCTATAACTTCACACATCTCCATTCTATGACTTTACACACCTCCATTCTGTGACTTCACATACCTCCATTCTATGACTTCACACACCTCCATTCTGTGACTTCACACACCTCCATTCTATGACTTCACACACTTCCATTCTGTGACTTCACACACCTCCATTCTATGAGTTCACACACCTCCATTCTGACTTCACACACCTCCATTTTGTGACTTCACACACCTCCATTCTGAATTCACACAGCTCCATTCTGTGACTTCACAAAACTCCATTCTATGATTTCACACACCTCCATACTATGACTTCACACAACTCCATCTATGACTTCACACACCTCCATTCTGACTTCACACACCTCCATTCTATGGCTTCACAGACCTCGAATCTGTGACTTCACTCACATGCACTCTATGACTTCATACTCCTCCATTCCATGACTTCCCACACCTTCTTTCTATGACTTCACCCACCTCGAATCTATGACTACACACCTCCATTCTGACTTCACACACCTCCATTCTGTGACTTCACACACCTCCATTCTATGAGTTCACACACCTTCATTTTTACTTGAGAGACATCCATTCTATGACTTCACACACCTCCATTCTATGACTTCACAAACCTCCATTCGGTGACTTCACACATCTCCATTCTGACTTCACACACCTCCATTCTATGACTTCACTCATTTCCATTCTATGACTTTACACACCTCCATTCTGTGACTTCACAAACCTCCATTCTGAGTCACACACCTCCATTTTGTGACTTCACACACCTCCATTCTGTGACTTCACACACCTCCATTGTGTGACTTCACACACTTCCATTCTATGACTTCACACACCTCCATTTTATGACTTCACACATCTCCATTCTGTGACTTCACACACCTCCATTCTATGACGTCACACACCCTCACTCTATGATTTCACACACCTCCATTCTATGACTTCACACATCCATTTTGAATTCACAGACCTCCAATATATGACTTCAAACACCTCAATTCTGTAACTTCACACACCTCCATTCTATGACTTAATACCGTCCATTCTGTGACCTCACACACCTCCATTCCATGACTTCACACACTTCCATTCTATGACTTCACACACTTCCATTCTATGACTTCACACACCTACATTCTGTGACTTTACACACCTCCATTCTGAGTTCACACACCTCCATTCTGTGACTTCACACACCTCCATTCTATGACTTCACACCTCCATTCTGACTTCACACACCTCCATTCTGTGACATCCCACACCTCCATTCTATGACTTCACACACTTCCATTCTATGACTTCACACACCTCCATTGTGTGACTTCACACACTTCCATTCTATGACTTCACACACCTCCATTTTATAACTTCACACACCTCCATTCTGTGACTTCACACACCTCCATTCTATGACCTCACACACCCTCATTCTATGATTTCACAGACCTCCATTCTATGACTTCAAACATCCATTTTGACTTCACACACCTCTACTATATGACTTCATACACCTCAATTCTGTGATTTCACACACCTCCATTCTATGACTTCACACACTTCCATTCTATGTTTTCACATACCTCCATGCTATGACTTCACACACTTCCATTCTGTGACTTCACACACCTCCATTCTGAGTTGACAGAACTGCATTCGGTGACGTCACACATCTCCATTCTAACTTCACACACCTCCATTCTATGACTTCACACACTTCCATTCTGTGACTTCCCACACCTCCATTCTATGACTTCACAAACCTCCATTCTGAGTTCACACACCTCCATTCTGTGACTTCACACACCTCCATTTTGACTTCTCACACCTCCATTCTGTGACTTCACACACCTCCATTCTATGACTTCACACACTTCCATTGTGACATCACACACCTCCATTCTATGAGTTCACACACCTCCATTCTATGACTTCACACACCTCCATTCTGACTTCACACACCTCCACTCTATGACTTCACACTCCTCCATTCTATCACTTCCCACACCTCCTTTCTATGACTTCACCCACCTCCATTTTATGACTTCACCCACCTCCATTCTGTGAATTCACACACCTCCATTCTATGACCTCACACACCCTCAATCTATGATTTCACACACCTCCATTCTATGACTTCACACATCCGTTTTGACTTCACACACCTCCAATATATGACTTCAAACACCTCAATTCTGTCACTTCACACACCTCCATTCTATGACCTCATACCCTCCATTCTGTGACTCCACACACCTCCATTCTATCACTTCACACACTTCCATTCTATGACTTCACACACCTCCATTCTGTGACTTTACACACCTACATTCTGTGACTTTACACACCTCCATTCTGAGTTCACACACCTCCATTCTGTGACTTCACACACCTCCATTCTATGACTTCACACCTCCATTCTGACTTCACACACCTCCATTCTGTGACATCCCACACCTCCATTCTATGACTTCACACACTTCCATTCTATGACTTCACACACCTCCATTGTGTGACTTCACACACTTCCATTCTATGACTTCACACACCTCCATTTTATAACTTCACACACCTCCATTCTGTGACTTCACACACCTCCATTCTATGACCTCACACACCCTCATTCTATGATTTCACAGACCTCCATTCTATGACTTCACACACTTCCATTGTGACATCACACACCTCCATTCTATGAGTTCACACACCTCCATTCTATGACTTCACACACCTCCATTCTGACTTCACACACCTCCACTCTATGACTTCACACTCCTCCATTCTATCACTTCCCACACCTCCTTTCTATGACTTCACCCACCTCCATTTTATGACTTCACCCACCTCCATTCTGTGAATTCACACACCTCCATTCTATGACCTCACACACCCTCAATCTATGATTTCACACACCTCCATTCTATGACTTCACACATCCGTTTTGACTTCACACACCTCCAATATATGACTTCAAACACCTCAATTCTGTCACTTCACACACCTCCATTCTATGACCTCATACCCTCCATTCTATGACTCCACACACCTCCATTCTATCACTTCACACACTTCCATTCTATGACTTCACACACCTCCATTCTGTGACTTTACACACCTCCATTGTGAGTTCACACTCCTCCATTCTGTGATGTCACACATCTCCATTCTGTGACTTCACACACCTGCATTCTATGACTTCACACAATTCCATTCTATGACTTCACCCACCTCCATTCTATGACTTCACACCTCCTTCTGAGTTCACACACCTCCATTCTGTGACATCACACACCTCCATTCTATGACTTCACACACTTCCATTCTATGACTTCACACACCTGCATTCTGACTTCACACACCTCCATTCTATGACTTCACACATCTTCTTTCTGTAACTTCCCACACTTTCAATGTTTGACTTAACAAACCTCCATTCCATGACTTCACACACCTCCATTCTATGAGTTCACACACCTCCATTCTTTGACTTCACACACCTCCATTTTGACTTCACACACCTACATTCTGTGACTTCTCACACCTCCATTTGTGACTTCACACACCACCATTTTGATTTCACACACCTCCATTCTGTGACTTCACACACCTCCATTCTTTGAGTTCACACACCTCCGTTTTGACTTCACACACTTCCATTCTGTGACTTCACACACCTCCATTCTGTGACTTTACACACCACCATTGTTTGACTTCACACACCTCCATTCTTTGACTTCACACACCTCCATTCCACGACTTCATACACCTCGATTCTATTAGTTCACATACATCCATTCTATGAGTTCACACACCACAATTTTGTCTTCACACACCTCCATTCTATGACTTCGCAAAACTCCATTCTGTGACTTCATACACCTCCATTCGGAGTTCACACACCTCCATTCGGTGACTTCACACACCTCCATTCTGACTTCACACAGCTCCATTCTATGACTTCACACACCTCCATTCTTACTTTACAAACATCCATTCTATATCTTCACACACCTCCATTCTATGACTTTACACACCTCCATTCTGTGACTTCACATACCTCCATTCTATGACTTCACACACCTCCATTCTGTGACTTCACACACCTCCATTCTGTGACTTCACACATCTCCATTCTGACTTCTCACAGCTCCCTTCTATGACTTCACACACCTCCATTCTTACTTTACAAACATCCATTCTATAACTTCACACACCTCCATTCTATGAATTTACACACCTCCATTCTGTGACTTCACATACCTCCATTCTATGACTTCACACACCTCCATTCTGTGACTTCACACACCTCCATTCTATGACTTCACACTCGTCCATTGTGACGTCACACACCTCCATTCTATGAGTTCACACACCTCCATTCTATGACTTCACACACCTCCATTCTGACTTCACACACCTCCATTCTATGACTTCACAGACCTCGAATATGTGACTTCAATCACCTCCACTCTATGACTTCACACTCCTCGATTCTATGACTTCCCACACCTCCTTTCTATGACTTCACCCACCTCCATTTTATCACTTCACACACCTCCATTCTGTGACTTCACACACCTCAATTCTATGACCTCACACACCCTCATTCTATGATTTCACACACCTCCATTCTATGACTTCACACACCTCCATTCTGAATTAACACAGCCTCATTCTGTGACTTCACAAAACTCCATTCTATGGTTTCACACACCTCCATACTATGACTTGACACAACTCCATCTATGACTTCACACACCTCCATTCTATGACTTCACAGACCTCGAATCTGTGACTTCACTCACCTGCACTCTATGACTTCACACACCTCCATACTGTGACTTGACACAACTCCATCTATGACTTCACAAACCTCCATTCTGTGACTTCACACACCTCCATTCTGAGTTGACACAACTGCATTCGGTGACGTCACACATCTCCATTCTGATTTCACACACCTCCGTTCTATGACTTCACACACTTCCATTCTGTGACTTCCCACACCTCCATTCTATGACTTCACAAACCTCCATTCTGAGTTCACACACCTCCATTCTGTGACTTCACACACCTCCATTTTGACTTCTCACACCTCCATTCTGTGACTTCACACACCTCCATTCTATGACTTCACACACTTCCATTGTGACATCACACACCTCCATTCTATGAGTTCACACACCTCCATTCTATGACTTCACACACCTCCATTCTGACTTCACACACCTCCACTCTATGACTTCACACTCCTCCATTCTATCACTTCCCACACCTCCTTTCTATGACTTCACCCACCTCCATTTTATGACTTCACCCACCTCCATTCTGTGAATTCACACACCTCCATTCTATGACCTCACACACCCTCAATCTATGATTTCACACACCTCCATTCTATGACTTCACACATCCGTTTTGACTTCACACACCTCCAATATATGACTTCAAACACCTCAATTCTGTCACTTAACACACCTCCATTCTATGACCTCATACCCTCCATTCTGTGACTCCACACACCTCCATTCTATCACTTCACACACTTCCATTCTATGACTTCACACACCTCCATTCTGTGACTTTACACACCTCCATTGTGAGTTCACACTCCTCCATTCTGTGATGTCACACATCTCCATTCTGTGACTTCACACACCTGCATTCTATGACTTCACACAATTCCATTCTATGACTTCACCCACCTCCATTCTATGACTTCACACCTCCTTCTGAGTTCACACACCTCCATTCTGTGACATCACACACCTCCATTCTATGACTTCACACACTTCCATTCTATGACTTCACACACCTGCATTCTGACTTCACACACCTCCATTCTATGACTTCACACATCTTCTTTCTGTAACTTCCCACACTTTCAATGTTTGACTTAACAAACCTCCATTCCATGACTTCACACACCTCCATTCTATGAGTTCACACACCTCCATTCTTTGACTTCACACACCTCCATTTTGACTTCACACACCTACATTCTGTGACTTCTCACACCTCCATTTGTGACTTCACACACCACCATTTTGATTTCACACACCTCCATTCTGTGACTTCACACACCTCCATTCTTTGAGTTCACACACCTCCGTTTTGACTTCACACACTTCCATTCTGTGACTTCACACACCTCCATTCTGTGACTTTACACACCACCATTGTTTGACTTCACACACCTCCATTCTTTGACTTCACACACCTCCATTCCACGACTTCATACACCTCGATTCTATTAGTTCACATACATCCATTCTATGAGTTCACACACCACAATTTTGTCTTCACACACCTCCATTCTATGACTTCGCAAAACTCCATTCTGTGACTTCATACACCTCCATTCGGAGTTCACACACCTCCATTCGGTGACTTCACACACCTCCATTCTGACTTCACACAGCTCCATTCTATGACTTCACACACCTCCATTCTTACTTTACAAACATCCATTCTATATCTTCACACACCTCCATTCTATGACTTTACACACCTCCATTCTGTGACTTCACATACCTCCATTCTATGACTTCACACACCTCCATTCTGTGACTTCACACACCTCCATTCTGTGACTTCACACATCTCCATTCTGACTTCTCACAGCTCCCTTCTATGACTTCACACACCTCCATTCTTACTTTACAAACATCCATTCTATAACTTCACACACCTCCATTCTATGAATTTACACACCTCCATTCTGTGACTTCACATACCTCCATTCTATGACTTCACACACCTCCATTCTGTGACTTCACACACCTCCATTCTATGACTTCACACTCGTCCATTGTGACGTCACACACCTCCATTCTATGAGTTCACACACCTCCATTCTATGACTTCACACACCTCCATTCTGACTTCACACACCTCCATTCTATGACTTCACAGACCTCGAATATGTGACTTCAATCACCTCCACTCTATGACTTCACACTCCTCGATTCTATGACTTCCCACACCTCCTTTCTATGACTTCACCCACCTCCATTTTATCACTTCACACACCTCCATTCTGTGACTTCACACACCTCAATTCTATGACCTCACACACCCTCATTCTATGATTTCACACACCTCCATTCTATGACTTCACACACCTCCATTCTGAATTAACACAGCCTCATTCTGTGACTTCACAAAACTCCATTCTATGGTTTCACACACCTCCATACTATGACTTGACACAACTCCATCTATGACTTCACACACCTCCATTCTATGACTTCACAGACCTCGAATCTGTGACTTCACTCACCTGCACTCTATGACTTCACACACCTCCATACTATGACTTGACACAACTCCATCTATGACTTCACAAACCTCCATTCTGTGACTTCACACACCTCCATTCTGAGTTGACACAACTGCATTCGGTGACGTCACACATCTCCATTCTGATTTCACACACCTCCGTTCTATGACTTCACACACTTCCATTCTGTGACTTCCCACACCTCCATTCTATGACTTCACAAACCTCCATTCTGAGTTCACACACCTCCATTCTGTGACTTCACACACCTCCATTTTGACTTCTCACACCTCCATTCTGTGACTTCACACACCTCCATTCTATGACTTCACACACTTCCATTGTGACATCACACACCTCCATTCTATGAGTTCACACACCTCCATTCTATGACTTCACACACCTCCATTCTGACTTCACACACCTCCACTCTATGACTTCACACTCCTCCATTCTATCACTTCCCACACCTCCTTTCTATGACTTCACCCACCTCCATTTTATGACTTCACCCACCTCCATTCTGTGAATTCACACACCTCCATTCTATGACCTCACACACCCTCAATCTATGATTTCACACACCTCCATTCTATGACTTCACACATCCGTTTTGACTTCACACACCTCCAATATATGACTTCAAACACCTCAATTCTGTCACTTCACACACCTCCATTCTATGACCTCATACCCTCCATTCTGTGACTCCACACACCTCCATTCTATCACTTCACACACTTCCATTCTATGACTTCACACACCTCCATTCTGTGACTTTACACACCTACATTCTGTGACTTTACACACCTCCATTCTGAGTTCACACACCTCCATTCTGTGACTTCACACACCTCCATTCTATGACTTCACACCTCCATTCTGACTTCACACACCTCCATTCTGTGACATCCCACACCTCCATTCTATGACTTCACACACTTCCATTCTATGACTTCACACACCTCCATTGTGTGACTTCACACACTTCCATTCTATGACTTCACACACCTCCATTTTATAACTTCACACACCTCCATTCTGTGACTTCACACACCTCCATTCTATGACCTCACACACCCTCATTCTATGATTTCACAGACCTCCATTCTATGACTTCACACACTTCCATTGTGACATCACACACCTCCATTCTATGAGTTCACACACCTCCATTCTATGACTTCACACACCTCCATTCTGACTTCACACACCTCCACTCTATGACTTCACACTCCTCCATTCTATCACTTCCCACACCTCCTTTCTATGACTTCACCCACCTCCATTTTATGACTTCACCCACCTCCATTCTGTGAATTCACACACCTCCATTCTATGACCTCACACACCCTCAATCTATGATTTCACACACCTCCATTCTATGACTTCACACATCCGTTTTGACTTCACACACCTCCAATATATGACTTCAAACACCTCAATTCTGTCACTTCACACACCTCCATTCTATGACCTCATACCCTCCATTCTATGACTCCACACACCTCCATTCTATCACTTCACACACTTCCATTCTATGACTTCACACACCTCCATTCTGTGACTTTACACACCTCCATTGTGAGTTCACACTCCTCCATTCTGTGATGTCACACATCTCCATTCTGTGACTTCACACACCTGCATTCTATGACTTCACACAATTCCATTCTATGACTTCACCCACCTCCATTCTATGACTTCACACCTCCTTCTGAGTTCACACACCTCCATTCTGTGACATCACACACCTCCATTCTATGACTTCACACACTTCCATTCTATGACTTCACACACCTGCATTCTGACTTCACACACCTCCATTCTATGACTTCACACATCTTCTTTCTGTAACTTCCCACACTTTCAATGTTTGACTTAACAAACCTCCATTCCATGACTTCACACACCTCCATTCTATGAGTTCACACACCTCCATTCTTTGACTTCACACACCTCCATTTTGACTTCACACACCTACATTCTGTGACTTCTCACACCTCCATTTGTGACTTCACACACCACCATTTTGATTTCACACACCTCCATTCTGTGACTTCACACACCTCCATTCTTTGAGTTCACACACCTCCGTTTTGACTTCACACACTTCCATTCTGTGACTTCACACACCTCCATTCTGTGACTTTACACACCACCATTGTTTGACTTCACACACCTCCATTCTTTGACTTCACACACCTCCATTCCACGACTTCATACACCTCGATTCTATTAGTTCACATACATCCATTCTATGAGTTCACACACCACAATTTTGTCTTCACACACCTCCATTCTATGACTTCGCAAAACTCCATTCTGTGACTTCATACACCTCCATTCGGAGTTCACACACCTCCATTCGGTGACTTCACACACCTCCATTCTGACTTCACACAGCTCCATTCTATGACTTCACACACCTCCATTCTTACTTTACAAACATCCATTCTATATCTTCACACACCTCCATTCTATGACTTTACACACCTCCATTCTGTGACTTCACATACCTCCATTCTATGACTTCACACACCTCCATTCTGTGACTTCACACACCTCCATTCTGTGACTTCACACATCTCCATTCTGACTTCTCACAGCTCCCTTCTATGACTTCACACACCTCCATTCTTACTTTACAAACATCCATTCTATAACTTCACACACCTCCATTCTATGAATTTACACACCTCCATTCTGTGACTTCACATACCTCCATTCTATGACTTCACACACCTCCATTCTGTGACTTCACACACCTCCATTCTATGACTTCACACTCGTCCATTGTGACGTCACACACCTCCATTCTATGAGTTCACACACCTCCATTCTATGACTTCACACACCTCCATTCTGACTTCACACACCTCCATTCTATGACTTCACAGACCTCGAATATGTGACTTCAATCACCTCCACTCTATGACTTCACACTCCTCGATTCTATGACTTCCCACACCTCCTTTCTATGACTTCACCCACCTCCATTTTATCACTTCACACACCTCCATTCTGTGACTTCACACACCTCAATTCTATGACCTCACACACCCTCATTCTATGATTTCACACACCTCCATTCTATGACTTCACACACCTCCATTCTGAATTAACACAGCCTCATTCTGTGACTTCACAAAACTCCATTCTATGGTTTCACACACCTCCATACTATGACTTGACACAACTCCATCTATGACTTCACACACCTCCATTCTATGACTTCACAGACCTCGAATCTGTGACTTCACTCACCTGCACTCTATGACTTCACACACCTCCATACTGTGACTTGACACAACTCCATCTATGACTTCACAAACCTCCATTCTGTGACTTCACACACCTCCATTCTGAGTTGACACAACTGCATTCGGTGACGTCACACATCTCCATTCTGATTTCACACACCTCCGTTCTATGACTTCACACACTTCCATTCTGTGACTTCCCACACCTCCATTCTATGACTTCACAAACCTCCATTCTGAGTTCACACACCTCCATTCTGTGACTTCACACACCTCCATTTTGACTTCTCACACCTCCATTCTGTGACTTCACACACCTCCATTCTATGACTTCACACACTTCCATTGTGACATCACACACCTCCATTCTATGAGTTCACACACCTCCATTCTATGACTTCACACACCTCCATTCTGACTTCACACACCTCCACTCTATGACTTCACACTCCTCCATTCTATCACTTCCCACACCTCCTTTCTATGACTTCACCCACCTCCATTTTATGACTTCACCCACCTCCATTCTGTGAATTCACACACCTCCATTCTATGACCTCACACACCCTCAATCTATGATTTCACACACCTCCATTCTATGACTTCACACATCCGTTTTGACTTCACACACCTCCAATATATGACTTCAAACACCTCAATTCTGTCACTTAACACACCTCCATTCTATGACCTCATACCCTCCATTCTGTGACTCCACACACCTCCATTCTATCACTTCACACACTTCCATTCTATGACTTCACACACCTCCATTCTGTGACTTTACACACCTCCATTGTGAGTTCACACTCCTCCATTCTGTGATGTCACACATCTCCATTCTGTGACTTCACACACCTGCATTCTATGACTTCACACAATTCCATTCTATGACTTCACCCACCTCCATTCTATGACTTCACACCTCCTTCTGAGTTCACACACCTCCATTCTGTGACATCACACACCTCCATTCTATGACTTCACACACTTCCATTCTATGACTTCACACACCTGCATTCTGACTTCACACACCTCCATTCTATGACTTCACACATCTTCTTTCTGTAACTTCCCACACTTTCAATGTTTGACTTAACAAACCTCCATTCCATGACTTCACACACCTCCATTCTATGAGTTCACACACCTCCATTCTTTGACTTCACACACCTCCATTTTGACTTCACACACCTACATTCTGTGACTTCTCACACCTCCATTTGTGACTTCACACACCACCATTTTGATTTCACACACCTCCATTCTGTGACTTCACACACCTCCATTCTTTGAGTTCACACACCTCCGTTTTGACTTCACACACTTCCATTCTGTGACTTCACACACCTCCATTCTGTGACTTTACACACCACCATTGTTTGACTTCACACACCTCCATTCTTTGACTTCACACACCTCCATTCCACGACTTCATACACCTCGATTCTATTAGTTCACATACATCCATTCTATGAGTTCACACACCACAATTTTGTCTTCACACACCTCCATTCTATGACTTCGCAAAACTCCATTCTGTGACTTCATACACCTCCATTCGGAGTTCACACACCTCCATTCGGTGACTTCACACACCTCCATTCTGACTTCACACAGCTCCATTCTATGACTTCACACACCTCCATTCTTACTTTACAAACATCCATTCTATATCTTCACACACCTCCATTCTATGACTTTACACACCTCCATTCTGTGACTTCACATACCTCCATTCTATGACTTCACACACCTCCATTCTGTGACTTCACACACCTCCATTCTGTGACTTCACACATCTCCATTCTGACTTCTCACAGCTCCCTTCTATGACTTCACACACCTCCATTCTTACTTTACAAACATCCATTCTATAACTTCACACACCTCCATTCTATGAATTTACACACCTCCATTCTGTGACTTCACATACCTCCATTCTATGACTTCACACACCTCCATTCTGTGACTTCACACACCTCCATTCTATGACTTCACACTCGTCCATTGTGACGTCACACACCTCCATTCTATGAGTTCACACACCTCCATTCTATGACTTCACACACCTCCATTCTGACTTCACACACCTCCATTCTATGACTTCACAGACCTCGAATATGTGACTTCAATCACCTCCACTCTATGACTTCACACTCCTCGATTCTATGACTTCCCACACCTCCTTTCTATGACTTCACCCACCTCCATTTTATCACTTCACACACCTCCATTCTGTGACTTCACACACCTCAATTCTATGACCTCACACACCCTCATTCTATGATTTCACACACCTCCATTCTATGACTTCACACACCTCCATTCTGAATTAACACAGCCTCATTCTGTGACTTCACAAAACTCCATTCTATGGTTTCACACACCTCCATACTATGACTTGACACAACTCCATCTATGACTTCACACACCTCCATTCTATGACTTCACAGACCTCGAATCTGTGACTTCACTCACCTGCACTCTATGACTTCACACACCTCCATACTATGACTTGACACAACTCCATCTATGACTTCACAAACCTCCATTCTGTGACTTCACACACCTCCATTCTGAGTTGACACAACTGCATTCGGTGACGTCACACATCTCCATTCTGATTTCACACACCTCCGTTCTATGACTTCACACACTTCCATTCTGTGACTTCCCACACCTCCATTCTATGACTTCACAAACCTCCATTCTGAGTTCACACACCTCCATTCTGTGACTTCACACACCTCCATTTTGACTTCTCACACCTCCATTCTGTGACTTCACACACCTCCATTCTATGACTTCACACACTTCCATTGTGACATCACACACCTCCATTCTATGAGTTCACACACCTCCATTCTATGACTTCACACACCTCCATTCTGACTTCACACACCTCCACTCTATGACTTCACACTCCTCCATTCTATCACTTCCCACACCTCCTTTCTATGACTTCACCCACCTCCATTTTATGACTTCACCCACCTCCATTCTGTGAATTCACACACCTCCATTCTATGACCTCACACACCCTCAATCTATGATTTCACACACCTCCATTCTATGACTTCACACATACGTTTTGACTTCACACACCTCCAATATATGACTTCAAACACCTCAATTCTGTCACTTCACACACCTCCATTCTATGACCTCATACCCTCCATTCTGTGACTCCACACACCTCCATTCTATCACTTCACACACTTCCATTCTATGACTTCACACACCTCCATTCTGTGACTTTACACACCTCCATTGTGAGTTCACACTCCTCCATTCTGTGATGTCACACATCTCCATTCTGTGACTTCACACACCTGCATTCTATGACTTCACACATTTCCATTCTATGACTTCACCCACCTCCATTCTATGACTTCACACCTCCTTCTGAGTTCACACACCTCCATTCTGTGACATCACACACCTCCATTCTATGACTTCACACACTTCCATTCTATGACTTCACACACCTGCATTCTGACTTCACACACCTCCATTCTATGACTTCACACATCTTCTTTCTGTAACTTCCCACACTTTCAATGTTTGACTTCACAAACCTCCATTCCATGACTTCACACACCTCCATTCTATGAGTTCACACACCTCCATTCTTTGACTTCACACACCTCCATTTTGACTTCACACACCTACATTCTGTGACTTCACACACCTCCATTTGTGACTTCACACACCACCATTTTGATTTCACACACCTCCATTCTGTGACTTCACACACCTCCATTCTTTGAGTTCACACACCTCTGTTTTGACTTCACACACTTCCATTCTGTGACTTCACACACCTCCATTCTGTGACTATACACACCACCATTGTTTGACTTCACACACCTCCATTCTTTGACTTCACACACCTCCATTCCACGACTTCACACACCTCGATTCTATTAGTTCACACACATCCATTCTATGAGTTCACACACCACAATTTTGTCTTCACACACCTCCATTGTATGCCTTCGCAAACCTCCATTCTGTGACTTCATACACCTCCATTCGTAGTTCACACACCTCCATTCGGTGACTTCACACACCTCCATTCTTACTTTACAAACATCCATTCTATAACTTCACACACCTCCATTCTATGACTTTACACACCTCCATTTTGTGACTTCACATACCTCCATTCTATGACTTCACACACCTCCATTCTGTGACTTCACACACCTCCATTCTGTGACTTCACACACCTCCATTCTGACTTCACACAGCTCCCTTCTATGACTTCACACACCTCCATTCTTACTTTACAAACATCCATTCTATAACTTCACACACCTCCATTCTATGACTTTACACACCTCCATTCTGTGACTTCACACACCTCCATTCTATGACTTCACACACCTCCATTCTGACTTCACACACCTCCATTCTATGACTTCACAGACCTCGAATATGTGACTTCAATCACCTCCACTCTATGACTTCACAATCCTCCATTCTATGACTTCCCACACCTCCTTTCTATGACTTCACCCACCTCCATTTTATCACTTCACACACCTCAATTCTATGACCTCACACACCCTCATTCTATGATTTCACACACCTCCATTCTATGACTTCACACACCTCCATTCTGAATTAACACAGCCTCATTCTGTGACTTCACAAAACTCCATTCTATGGTTTCACACACCTGCATACTATGACTTGACACAACTCCATCTATGACTTCACACACCTCCATTCTATGACTTCACAGACCTCGAATCTGTGACTTCACTCACCTGCACTCTATGACTTCACACTCCTCCATTCTATGACCTACCACACCTCCTTTCTGTGACGTCAACCACCTCCAATCTATGACTACCCACCTCCATTGTGACTTCACACACCTCCATTCTCTGACTTCACACACTTCCATTCTATGACTTCACACACCTTCATTTTCCCTTCAGTAACATCCATTCTATGACTTCACACACCTCCATTCTATGACTTCACAAACCTCCATTCTGTGACTTCACACACCTCCATTCTGAGTTGACAAAACTCCATTCGGTGACGTCACACATCTCCATTCTGACTTCACACACCTCCATTCTATGACTTCACAAACTTCCATTCTATGACTTCACACACCTCCATTCTGTGACTTCACAAACCTCCATTCTGAGTTCACACACCTCCATTCTGTGACTTCACACACCTCCATTCTGTGACTTCACACACCTCCATTGTGTGACTTCACACACTTCCATTCTGAGTTCACACACCTCCATTCTGTGACTTCACACACCTCCATTCTGTGACTTCACACACCTCCATTGTGTGACTTCACACACTTCCATTCTATGACTTCACACTCCTCCATTTTATAACTTCACACACCTCCATTCTGTGACTTCACACACCTCCATTCTATGACCTCACACACCCTCATTCTATGATTTCACAGAACTCCATTCTATGACTTCAAACATCCATTTTGACTTCACACACCTCTAATATATGGCTTCAAACACCTCAATTCTGTGATTTCAAACACCTCCATTCTATGACTTCACACAGTTCCATTCTATAATTTCACATACTTCCATGCTATGACTTCACACACCTCCATTCTGTGACTTCACACACCTCCATTCTGAGTTCACACACCTCCATTCTGTAACTTCACAAACCTCCATTCTATGATTTCACACACCTCCATTCTATGACTTCACACACCTCCATTTTATGAAGTCACACACCTCCATTTTGACTTCTCACACCTCCATTCTGTGACTTCACACACCTCCATTCCATGACTTCACACACCTCCATTCTGACTTCACACACCTCCATTCTATGACTTCAGAGACCTCGAATATGTGACTTCACTCACCTCCACTCTATGACTTCTCACTCCACCATTCTATGACTTCCCACACCTCCTTTCTATGACTTCACCCACCTCCATTTTATGACTTCACACACCTCCATTCTGTGACTTCACACACCTCCATTCTATGACCTCACACACCCTCATTCTATGATTTCACACACCTCCATTCTATGACTTCACACATCCATTTTGACTTCAGACACCTCCAATATATGACTTCAAACACCTCAATTCTGTCACCTCACACACCTCCATTCTATGACTTCACACAATTCCATTCTATAACTTCACCCACCTCCATTCTATGACTTCACACCTCCATTCTGACTTCACACACCTCCATTCTGTGACATCACACACCTCCATTCCATGACTTCACACACCTCCATTCTATGACTTCCCACACCTGCATTCTGATTTCACACACCTCCATTCTATGACTTCACTCATCTTCTTTCTGTAACTTCCCACACTTCCAATGTTTGATTTCACGAACCTCCATTCCATGACTTCACACACCTCCATTCTATGAGTTCACACACCTCCATTCTTTGACTTCACACACCTCCATTTTGACTTCACACACCTACATTCTGTGACTTCACACACCTCCATTTGTGACTTCACACACCACCATTTTGATTTCACACACCTCCATTCTGTGACTTCACAGACCTCGAATATGTGACTTCAATCACCTCCACTCTATGACTTCACACTCCTCCATTCTATGACTTCCCACACCTCCTTTCTATGACTTCAGCCACCTCCATTTTATCACTTCACACACCTCCATTCTGTGACTTCACACACCTCAATTCTATGACCTCACACACCCTCATTATATGATTTCACACACCTCCATTCTATGACTTCACACACCTCCATTCTGAATTCACACAGCCTCATTCTGTGACTTCACAAAACTCCATTCTATGGTTTCACACACCTCCATACTATGACTTGACACAACTCCATCTATGACTTCACACACCTCCATTCTATGACTTCACAGACCTCGAATCTGTGACTTCACTCACCTGCACTCTATGACTTCACACTCCTCCATTCTATGACCTACCACACCTCCTTTCTGTGACATCAACCACCTCCAATCTATGACTACCCACCTCCATTGTGACTTCACACACCTCCATTCTCTGACTTCACACACTTCCATTCTATGACTTCACACACCTTCATTTTCCCTTCAGTAACATCCATTCTATGACTTCACACACCTCCATTCTATGACTTCACAAACCTCAATTCTGTGACTTCACACGCCTCCATTCTGAGTTGACAAAACTCCATTCGGTGACGTCACACATCTCCATTCTGACTTCACACACCTCCATTCTATGACTTCACAAACTTCCATTCTGTGACTTCACACACCTCCATTCTGTGACTTCACAAACCTCCATTATGAGTTCACACACCTCCATTCTGTGACTTCACACACTTCCATTCTATGACTTCACACACCTCCATTTTATAACTTCACACACCTCCATTCTGTGACTTCACACACCTCCATTCTATGACCTCACACACCCTCATTCTATGATTTCACAGAACTCCATTCTATGACTTCAAACATCCATTTTGACTTCACACACCTCTAATATATGACTTCAAACACCTCGATTCTGTGATTTCAAACACCTCCATTCTATGACTTCACACAGTTCCATTCTATAATTTCACATACCTCCATGCTATGACTTCACACACCTCCATTCTGTGACTTCACACACCTCCATTCTGAGTTCATACACCTCCATTCTGTAACTTCACAAACCTCCATTCTATGATTTCACACACCTCCATTCTATGACTTCACACACCTCCATTTTATGAAGTCACACACCTCCATTTTGACTTCTCACACCTCCATTCTGTGACTTCACACACCTCCATTCTATGACTTCACACACCTCCATTCTGACTTCACACACCTCCATTCTATGACTTCAGAGACCTCGAATATGTGACTTCACTCACCTCCACTCTATGAATTCTCACTCCACCATTCTATGACTTCCCACACCTCCTTTCTATGACTTCACCCACCTCCATTTTATGACTTCACACACCTCCATTCTGTGACTTCACACACCTCCATTCTATGACCTCACACACCCTCATTCTATGATTTCACACACCTCCATTCGATGACTTCACACATCCATTTTGACTTCAGACACCTCCAATATATGACTTCAAACACCTCAATTCTGTCACCTCACACACCTCCATTCTATGACCTCATACCCTCCATTCTGTGACTCCACACACCTCCATTCTATGACTTCACACAATTCCATTCTAAGACTTCACCCACCTCCATTCTATGACTTCACACCTCCATTCTGACTTCACACACCTCCATTCTGTGACATCACACACCTCCATTCCATGACTTCACACACCTCCATTCTATGACTTCCCACACCTGCATTCTGATTTCACACACCTCCATTCTATGACTTCACTCATCTTCTTTCTGTAACTTCCCACACTTCCAATGTTTGATTTCACGAACCTCCATTCCATGACTTCACACACCTCCATTCTATGAGTTCACACACCTCCATTCTTTGACTTCACACACCTCCATTTGTGACTTCACACACCACCATTTTGACTTCACACACCTCCATTCTGACTTCGCACAGCTCCATTCTATGACTTTGCACACCTTCATTCTTGGACGTCACACACCTCCATTCTATGACTTCACACACCCATATTATTACATTACAAACATCCATTCTATAACTTCACACATCTCCATTCTATGACTTTACACACCTCCATTCTGTGACTTCACATACCTCCATTCTATGACTTCATACACCTCCATTCTGTGACTTCACACACCTCCATTCTATGACTTCACACACTTCCATTCTGTGACTTCACACACCTCCATTCTATGAGTTCACACACCTCCATTCTGACTTCACACACCTCCATTCTGTGACTTCACACACCTCCATTCTGAATTCACACAGCTCCATTCTGTGACTTCACAAAACTCCATTCTATGATTTCACACACCTCCATACTATGACTTCACACAACTCCATCTATGACTTCACACACCTCCATTCTGACTTCACACACCTCCATTCTATGGCTTCACAGACCTCGAATCTGTGACTTCACTCACATGCACTCTATGACTTCATACTCCTCCATTCCATGACTTCCCACACCTTCTTTCTATGACTTCACCCACCTCGAATCTATGACTACACACCTCCATTCTGACTTCACACACCTCCATTCTGTGACTTCACACACCTCCATTCTATGAGTTCACACACCTTCATTTTTACTTGAGAGACATCCATTCTATGACTTCACACACCTCCATTCTATGACTTCACAAACCTCCATTCGGTGACTTCACACATCTCCATTCTGACTTCACACACCTCCATTCTATGACTTCACTCATTTCCATTCTATGACTTTACACACCTCCATTCTTTGACTTCACAAACCTCCATTCTGAGTCACACACCTCCATTTTGTGACTTCACACACCTCCATTCTGTGACTTCACACACCTCCATTGTGTGACTTCACACACTTCCATTCTATGACTTCACACACCTCCATTTTATGACTTCACACATCTCCATTCTGTGACTTCACACACCTCCATTCTATGACGTCACACACCCTCACTCTATGATTTCACACACCTCCATTCTATGACTTCACACATCCATTTTGAATTCACAGACCTCCAATATATGACTTCAAACACCTCAATTCTGTAACTTCACACACCTCCATTCTATGACTTAATACCGTCCATTCTGTGACCTCACACACCTCCATTCCATGACTTCACACACTTCCATTCTATGACTTCACACACTTCCATTCTATGACTTCACACACCTACATTCTGTGACTTTACACACCTCCATTCTGAGTTCACACACCTCCATTCTGTGACTTCACACACCTCCATTCTATGACTTCACACCTCCATTCTGACTTCACACACCTCCATTCTGTGACATCCCACACCTCCATTCTATGACTTCACACACTTCCATTCTATGACTTCACACACCTCCATTGTGTGACTTCACACACTTCCATTCTATGACTTCACACACCTCCATTTTATAACTTCACACACCTCCATTCTGTGACTTCACACACCTCCATTCTATGACCTCACACACCCTCATTCTATGATTTCACAGACCTCCATTCTATGACTTCAAACATCCATTTTGACTTCACACACCTCTACTATATGACTTCATACACCTCAATTCTGTGATTTCACACACCTCCATTCTATGACTTCACACACTTCCATTCTATGTTTTCACATACCTCCATGCTATGACTTCACACACTTCCATTCTGTGACTTCACACACCTCCATTCTGAGTTGACAGAACTGCATTCGGTGACGTCACACATCTCCATTCTAACTTCACACACCTCCATTCTATGACTTCACACACTTCCATTCTGTGACTTCCCACACCTCCATTCTATGACTTCACAAACCTCCATTCTGAGTTCACACACCTCCATTCTGTGACTTCACACACCTCCATTTTGACTTCTCACACCTCCATTCTGTGACTTCACACACCTCCATTCTATGACTTCACACACTTCCATTGTGACATCACACACCTCCATTCTATGAGTTCACACACCTCCATTCTATGACTTCACACACCTCCATTCTGACTTCACACACCTCCACTCTATGACTTCACACTCCTCCATTCTATCACTTCCCACACCTCCTTTCTATGACTTCACCCACCTCCATTTTATGACTTCACCCACCTCCATTCTGTGAATTCACACACCTCCATTCTATGACCTCACACACCCTCAATCTATGATTTCACACACCTCCATTCTATGACTTCACACATCCGTTTTGACTTCACACACCTCCAATATATGACTTCAAACACCTCAATTCTGTCACTTCACACACCTCCATTCTATGACCTCATACCCTCCATTCTGTGACTCCACACACCTCCATTCTATCACTTCACACACTTCCATTCTATGACTTCACACACCTCCATTCTGTGACTTTACACACCTCCATTGTGAGTTCACACTCCTCCATTCTGTGATGTCACACATCTCCATTCTGTGACTTCACACACCTGCATTCTATGACTTCACACAATTCCATTCTATGACTTCACCCACCTCCATTCTATGACTTCACACCTCCTTCTGAGTTCACACACCTCCATTCTATGAGTTCACACACCTCCATTCTTTGACTTCACACACCTCCATTTTGACTTCACACAACTACATTCTGTGACTTCACACACCTCCATTTGTGACTTCACACACCACCATTTTGACTTCACACACCTCCATTCTGACTTCGCACAGCTCCATTCTATGACTTTGCACACCTTCATTCTTGGACGTCACACACCTCCATTCTATGACTTCACACACCCATATTATTACATTACAAACATCCATTCTATAACTTCACACATCTCCATTCTATGACTTTACACACCTCCATTCTGTGACTTCACATACCTCCATTCTATGACTTCATACACCTCCATTCTGTGACTTCACACACCTCCATTCTATGACTTCACACACTTCCATTCTGTGACTTCACACACCTCCATTCTATGAGTTCACACACCTCCATTCTGACTTCACACACCTCCATTCTGTGACTTCACACACCTCCATTCTGAATTCACAAGCTCCATTCTGTGACTTCACAAAACTCCATTCTATGATTCACACACCTCCATACTATGACTTCACACAACTCCATCTATGACTTCACCACACCTCCATTCTGACTTCACACACCTCCATTCTATGGCTTCACAGACCTCGAATCTGTGACTTCACTCACATGCACTCTATGACTTCATACTCCTCCATTCCATGACTTCCCACACCTTCTTTCTATGACTTCACCCACCTCGAATCTATGACTACACACCTCCATTCTGACTTCACACACCTCCATTCTGTGACTTCACACACCTCCATGTCTATGAGTTCACACACCTTCATTTTTACTTGAGAGACATCCATTCTATGACTTCACACACCTCCATTCTATGACTTCACAAACCTCCATTCGGTGACTTCACACATCTCCATTCTGACTTCACACACCTCCATTCTATGACTTCACTCATTTCCATT